>JAOEGT010090062.1:0-14086 GCA_025447795.1 Speoplatyrhinus poulsoni | reverse complement strand
AAGTAAAAGGTTAATGTTCAACATTAAACATACCAAATCTGTAAATCTAGTTTTTAATACAGTAACTGGTAGGCCACCATAGCATAAACAACTAGTCTGCAGGACAGGCATATTATCAAGCGTGATGCACTGTGCACATTAATATCAACATTAATAGAAGATAGAAAGATGAATATAGGCTACAGTACACGGATTAGAAATAGTCTGCTTAAATAATTTTGTGTTTATTTACTTAACCTAAACATTGCTCATTGATAAAGACGCACGCGCGTCATACCGAAATTGTATCCCCTGCCGAAAACGGATTGCCGTTTTTGGTAACGCGAGTAATAATGCTTTTATTTGGGTCAGTGATCAGTCATATCATACAAAACATTTACTGTTATGTCCATGATAATAACAAAGATAGAATATGTCTTTGTTTAACCTTAACATTTCTTGTTTAACCGAATATCACTTTGTGTTGTTGCTAGCAGCTAGCAGCTAGCCCATTATCTATCATAACTCAGCTGAACGGCTGCGGTTTTGTGCTATGTAACCCTTCATTAATTAATTAATAGATGCTTATTGGTACATGGCTGTTTAGTGGGCAAGGATGATGTTGTGCTATGGTATAATTTAACCTTCATTCATGAAATAATGTGCTTAGTAGATACCTGGCTGGTTATCAAAACGTACCATCCCTGTTCCTTCACAGGGCTATGTGACTAGCTGCTGTATTAGCTACTAGCTGCTACATGTTTTGTGTTACAACCCCCCACACACACACACACACACACACACACAAACACCCACGCACACATGAACACAAAGCACCTACGCACACACGCTTACACATACGGTACATGCAGATTTACTGTATGAAATACCCTGTAGTAGCGACTGCGATCGTGCCCACTAATGATTTACTATAGCAATATGAGATGAGATATACAGCCAGACATTTTAAATAATTCACCTTCTTCCTCTTAAATATGGCGATACTGTCACTTTGTAGATTATCGGGGAGGAAGATAATTAATTATACTTTGCTATAACTCTTGGTGTCAGCCTGTTTCTCTGAAATGTATATAGTCCATAAAACAAATGGCGGTTGTGTAGAACAAATTGTGTTGTTAAAGACAGTGTTGTTTGTAACATTCAGAGCCAAGGCAAATTTCAACATAAAAAGAGCAATAACATGTGTGTTACCAGGATTTATGCTTCCTAGGATTGTAGGCTCCCCCATGCTGAGCACTGCCAGGTAGTAAATTAGGAAAAAAGTGTTTTGGCAAAGATTGTGCCCCATGCCCACACACACACACACATATACAGTATGCACAAACGTAAACATCATGCACATTAAAAACATAACTGTGATTCTTAGTGACAGAGTTATGTAAATATACATGATGTATCTAGTACCAATAGTACGTTAGTATATAAGGCTTTCACTATATGTATACACACGCACGCACGCACGCACGCGCTCACCCACGCGCACACAGAAGAAGAAGAAATACACCCATAAAATGACAGAGAAACGCATATGGTCACCCACACGCACAAAGAAAATGTTAGGGAAATAACTTTTCTTAAAACCTATCCTCAGCCGCAAATGTAGTCTTCTAATTTTATGGGCCAAGCTGCGAATCGCGTTTGCACTCTTTTCAGCACTTCTCCCCTTTTAAGGGCCCATGATGTCACTTACAAAACTGCTTGAAATACACAGCCTGGAAAAACGCTCACTCTTCACTCCTCCTCCTCCACACACACACACACACACACACACACGCACACACACGTATGCAAGCATTACTCTAGGAAAGAGGTGTCGTGTCACTCGATTGCAGAGAGAGACAGAGATGTTAGTGAGTCTCAGCCTGGCATTCCCGGAAAAACGTAAACTAGCTTGTTGTCCGTCCTTTCCTCAACACACACAAGCAGACGCGCGCACAAGCTAATTCCCTGTATGTGACTAGGAGTTATTGATGGAGCGACGCGGCTGCATGGCTAATGTCTTCGGAGTGAGAGAGGGAAGCGTTTGCCGGGTGTGAGCCATTTATATGCATGCTAATAACGGAGCAATGGGCCCCGAACGAGCAGGAAGATCTCTGTATAATCGACCATCCATCATGCATATGTGACTCTCCCATCAGGCACGGTGCATCATTACTCTTTACGTACTCACATAAACACACATGTACACGCACGTAAGCGCACGCACGCGCACACGCACGCACATCAACCGAAGAAGACAAGACTGTATCTGCAGTTGTCCTGTGTCTCTCTGGAGCTCGCGTCGTGCATCTCGCGTCCACGGGAAGCAGTGAATGTCAGCAAGCGTTAACGACACCCGGCGCTAGATGGTACGTGATCAATAGGCCCTTTGTGAGCCCAGCTTCTCCTTAAGTAATGAAGCATGCTTGCTTCTGCAGCACCCCCTTCCCCCCTCCCACCACACACACACACACACACACACATATGCGGTCCAAGCACATACAAGCACTGTATGTGCTCTGTATTCCAAAGCACAATAAATGTCATCCGTGTGTTTAAGCCGTTTAAGCGGCGGGCGGGGGGGTGGGCTTAGGGGCCCGTGCAGCGGTATGGGGGTCGGGGCTGAGGTTAGGCTACCTGCTCCCTCCCGAGACGCCCAGAAGGCCTTGTGTCAAACCTCAACTCTCTGGGCCTCTTCTGCGGTGGGGAGGGGGGTGCAGGACAAAGTCTGTCTGTTATGCCCAAGCGGCGGAGGGGCCCTTCCCAACCCCATTTGTCTCAGCCGTGCTCGCTCCGCTGCAGCCGAGCATAGGGAAGCTTCGGTGCTGTGTTACCCGGGCGTAGTTTGACTGTGGTTTCAATCCTCTTCATGCTCACTCCTATAGCCGGCTTATTATTGTTTAAACCCTGCTGCTGCGTTGTGGGGCTCATCCTACATTCACATCCACAGGCTGTCGCACGTGCATGACTGCACACACACACACGCACACACACTCGCTTGCTCACTCACTCAGTCACACACACACACACACACACCTAAACACACGCTAGCTAACACTCGTTCCCGCTAACACCCACAGTACATATGGCTGACTGCAAGCTGGCGAGTAAGGCAGCTGGCTGGTATTAAATTGGATCCCCAGGTTCCCCACTGTTCAATGGGACTTAAAGCCATATTAAAGGCATCTCCTGCAGCCCGGCACCAGTGGGAAGCCGTGGAGAAAGGCCAAGGCAAAGCAGCCCAGTGCCAGTCGAACCCCCGCGGGACCACATCTGCTCTCGCTCGACATCGCGAGCCCCTTTATGTTCTGTGACATATACTGTGTACGGTATACGCTCCCCGTACGCTCAGGGTTGCTTGCTGCGAGATTACGTTCGGTTTAACACAAAGCCAATTGCTCTCCGCAAGGGAAATGTCGTTAAACTTAACTAAGTACGTCTATGATTACATGCATCGCTGTTCTGTCTGATTTTATTTGTTGCCGTGTGCGTGTTTATGTGCGTGCGAGCGCACGTTGTGTGCACTGAACCTTCCTTTGATTTATGGGTCACCATAAAATATGCTCGCATGGCACTGTCTGCTCAGATTTGACTGTAGTCGTGGCTTCTCCCAATGTTATTTAACGCGTTGTTAGGAGAGCGTGTGTGTTTGTGCTCCCGGTATGTGTGCTTGAAACGTGGCCACGCCTGTGCGGTGCGTGCAGGCAAGACGCTGTTTTGACGCGGCAAGCTTGTGTTCTTTTATTTAAATCAACAGCTTACGCTACACACGACATATAAGTTAGCGGTGCGGTCATGCCTAGGGAAAGTGCAGAGGGGAGTCATTTTGTCCATTTTGCATATGACATTTAAAAAATAACCGGGGCTGTCATTGTGCCGAAACAAACATGGAGTGATCCATATTTTATTTTTAAAGACATGATCAAAATGGGCCGTGAAGAAGGCAGGGTATTTACCTTATTGCAGAAGTGATCTGTCTGGATGAGTATGATTGCACACTAGGGCTTGCTAATAAACAGTATTTGCATGCATGTCAGTGTGTGTGTGTGCCAGAGTTAGGCTGTCAAGGTGTGTATGCGCACTGTAGCTGAAAGCATCCTGCTTCTCAAGTTCAACCTGTCACCGTGTCTGAGGCCCTGGGAGACCAGCAGAGATAATGGGAGAGCACCCTAATAACTTTGTTTGTCTTGTTAGTCTGATTGTTTTCTCGCTAAGATAATTAGCTGTCTAGACCGTAGGGACCCTCCTCCTATAGCCCCCTCCCCCCTGCACACATACAGTACATAGCATGTAGCTTCCCACACCACACACACACACACTAGCCCCCTCCCCCCTGCACACATACAGTACATAGCATGTAGCTTCCCACACCCCACACACACACACACACACACGCACGCACACAAACATACACGTCAAGCTAATGCTAGTCCTGTGTATATGTGTAAACTGATAGAGGGGCTAGTGATTGCACGTATAATCCCAAATGTGCCTTTCCCCACTTGGGCATCCTCTGGATTCCTCTTGGGGGGGGTGAGGGGTGTCAAACACTTGGCTGGGGCACTGTCATCTCCGTCAGCCATCGGGGTGTGAGCGAGCTCCCACAGATAGTTTGGGGTTTGGGGCAGGGGGTGGGCTGGCGTGGGCGTTTCCCGCTGAACCCCAGTGATCTCCTTGACTACTCTCGTTTCCACGGTGAGACCTTCATTAAAGGCCAAATCTGTTCTCAGAGTTAAAAAAAAAAAAATGGAAAAGCGAGAAGCTTTTCTCTCTTTTCATCACCCACCCCCCCCATCCTCTCTCTCTCTCTCTCTCTCTCTCTCTCTCTCTCGCTCTCTCTCTTTCATCTACCTCTGGTGGCCTTATTTCTTCGTCTGGTGGGGCTACAGACTGGCAGGCAACAGCAGCAATAGAGCAATAACGCCATCCCTCTGTGGTACACTGCAGATAATGCCGGAGATTTAATCAATGGCTGAGGGGAAAAGCAGGGCCAAATCAATAGCAGCTTTGGCTGCTTGCACCCCTGCTCTGGAGGTGAATCCTGGCCGTGCTACATAAATTGGACCAGAACCATGGAAAGAGAGAGTTACGCCAACGAAAGTTCAGTGTTTTCACATGGAGAGGCAAAACCTATGGCAAAACAGTTCCAGGAAGTGCTTGGTGGGCAATTTGAGTCGCTGTAGAGATAAATAACTAAATGTTTTGGTCATTAGTAGTGAATAAATGCACAGATTTACATTTACAATATAATTTTTAAGGAACTGCGTATTTAGGCTAAATTCCAGGAACTATTTTGAGGCTTCACGATATGCCATTGCTGGAAAAAACGGTCCATTGGAGTGAACAGAGCTGATGCTGCTCCCTCTATACATGGCTCTGGATCGGACTAATTGAGGAGTGTGCTAGGAAACAAGCCCTTTAAAAAGCACGTCTGTGATTCTTCTGTGTGGAATTAATTGCCACGGTAACGCTGGGTTTGGGATAATGAGCTGCCTCAAGCCTGGGGCGAAGTGAAAAGGATCAACATAATTTTGGACATCAGGTTGCATTAGAGCGGACAAATCATACAGATTTAAGTGCCAAGTCGACTCAACGCATCCGCAGCAAATAACAACTGGCTTACGATTTCTGCATCACGTTTTCTTAACCGTTTGTATCCAGAAATACCGAGGTACAGGTACTCCCGTCGCACCGCGCATGCGTATCTGTGCTATTCTGCAGATGCCTGGTGATCCATCTTATCAACAAAGACAACAAATTAAAAACACTCACCTATGAGACACGGCCAGTCAATAAATTGGCCCTATTTTCTTGGGGAAAATCGGGAGAGCTCAACACAAAATGATCAATCAAAGTAAACAACCCCTCTCTTCACCAATCTGTTACAGCAGAGCGTTGGCGTATTAACTGCCGGACATATCGGCCAACCAGGGCGACATCTTCCCCGAGACCTCATTCCATCTCAGGTCTCTTGGCGATGGGGGTTGGTGATGGGGAGCAGAGTGTCTAAGTCCTCTACCCGGCTTTAATTAATACGTTTTGCGGGAATGGCCAGGACAACAGGAGACGCTAACCCCCTTAGCACAGAGGGGTGTGCTGAGTTTTAGCGCAAGGGTAGGGGAGTCAATTAAAAGATCTCTGCTAGGGATTGGAATCACAATGCGCTGCAAGGAGATTTGAACCCAAATGAAATGATTGTATCAGATAGAAATCAATAGCAATCCATGCCTTCCTTAATCCTGCACTAGCGGGCCACATCATTCCGTAGCGCAGGCAATTTCTCAGCCATCGTTACAATGCGCAGGTCGATGGCTAGTGGCGAGGGGGCAGCGCTTATTAAGGTTTCTGCACTGTTGAACGTGAGAGGGGAAGAGGATAGCTTTATTTTGTTAGCATGTTTTTGGCTGACACTGCAAGTGGTAATTAACAAGACAATGCAAGGCAGGTAATCTACACTCACTATAAAACATAAATAAATAACTAAAAAAGATCCTTTCCAAAGTTTCCAAAGTGAAAGTCTTTGCTGTGCCGTTAGCTCACACCAGGGGATCTGAGCTCCGCAGCAGGAACGTTCCTGCTTCCGGAGATGGATGGCACAGCCAAGAACTCTGTTTCATGGACATAATCAGAGCAGGTGTGCATCATCTATGTGGCCATAAAGAAATTGCACAAAGTGCTTTCTTGTCTCCCATATTCCTGACACTATGTTTTAGTTTATGTCAGTGCCGATGGAGCAACCCATCACACACGTCCCAGCAGAAGATTTTGGGGAGAAGAAAACAGGTTTGAGTTATTGCATGGGATCCGCGCTCTCGCGGTAATTGCATTCACGCGATGCAAAATACGATATACCACAATGATAAATCAGTTTTGTTTCCTCACTGGAAGCAACACCGGGGGCAGAAGCAGTGTTAAGTAAATAAAACAAGAGTTTTGACAAGATGCGTGCGCACGAGTCTCACATCAGTGATGCATTTCATTCAGCAGAGATTAATTGGCATATTCGTCATTAACATGAGTTGCCCTAGCCGCATGGGGTCCTGAAAATGTGTCTTTAGGATGCACGGATTCCTCCTTTAGTCAGTGGAGTCACAGTGTCTACTTAAATCCCCTCAATTAAAAACTCAGAGTGGGTGAGCTGCTTTAACGATAGCTGTGATTTTTAATCAGGCGCTCCGCATTCCTACTAGGACCTAGGGGTCTTGGGGCCTCACACAGCACACATCAACTTATCTCTTAAAGCCCATCTAATTTCCCACCTCTGTCAATGTCTGGTGTGCTCTCCCAGCGCCATTCTCAGGGGCGCATTGTTAGAATGTAGGCAATGAAGTTAAAAAAAAAAAAAAAAAAAAAACCTCCCCACAAAAAAACAAGTAATTAATCCCTTTAGCATCAATATTCTGCTCATAAGCAGCAAAAACACAAGCAAACAGCTTTGGTTCAGATAACCCTCATGATGAGAGGAAGAGTAAAAGGATGTGTGAGAGAGAGAGAGAGAGAGAGAGAGAGAGAGAGGCACAGCATGAATGAGAAAGACTGTAATTTTCCACCCTGTTCTCTTTCCCCCTCTCTCTCTCTCTCTCTCTCTCTCTCTCTCTCTCTCTCAATCACTGTTCTTCCTCTCCATAGAAGCCTGCTGGCTCAAAGGAACTTCTCCCAGCAATTAAGCGAGGCCGCAGAAGCTCAACGTAATTACCGTCGCACATCGCTGCTGTCACAAAACTCAGCTTGCCCCCTGGTCATGGAGAAGAAAAAAAAGGCATTGAAGAATATTTAGAAATGAATTATTCAAAGTGATTGCTCGCACTCAATTATTCATGGAGCCCAGCGAACTGAGATTTGCATCTCAACGCTGTAAATATTATTAATTTGGCCATTTACAAAATTATCAACCACACCAAATTTTTATGAATGATGTTCCAAACATGTGATGCAATTTATAGTCTTTAATGTTAGTGTCTAGCCATCTGTTAATGTCTAGCCATCTATCCATCCACACATCCATCCATCCATCCATTCATCCACCCACGAATCCATCCATCCATCCATCCATCCATCCATCCATCCATCCACCCACACATCCATCCACCCACCCATCCACCCACCCATCCATCCATCCATCCGTCCATCCGTCCACCCACCCAGTGATGCATCCATCCCTCCATCCTCACACCACTCACTCTGTGTGTGTGGTGTGAGGATGGCTATGTTGCCGCTATGAGCTGCGGAGTGGCACTTCTTAATGCTTGAGCCTCAGGAGCTTGCTCTAACAGGCCCGTGCTTAATTAGTATGGGGACTCCCCCTACGTGCGCAGATAAATGCTAATGCCCTGAAACACACACATTGTACACACCACATTGTACCATACAGATGACAGATGTACATGCTTTAAATATTGCACAAACAGGCATCTCTCAGATTTCAAGATCTCTGGTGTGATGATTTGCTGATAATGCTCTCTCTCTCTCTCTCTCTCTCTAACTGCATTGTCGAGTATGATGTGTCATTTTATAATCCTGTGCTGGCTAAATTACTTTAGGAATATCCTCTCATTAATTAAACCGGCTATTGGCAGCACCTGAGATAAACCAGATTAGAAAAGCTGAGAGTGAAAACACTGAGCCCAGAGCGCTGGCGTCAGCATTTTGCCTCTTCCGATAGCGTGGCTGGTGTTTTCACACAGGGGGAGAAAGGGGGAGAAAAGGAAAAGACATAAAGCCCAAACACACACCGGCGGCGTTCGACGCACGTCAAGATGCCCCTATTGTTTTCTATGTACAACCCACACACCGGCGGTGCCTAGATGTGCATTGCCGCCCAGCTAGAGAAAACGCCACTCTTCTATTCCCCCGCATCTACGTGCCTGAGAACTTGAAAGAATATGTAGTTTGGTATGTCCCGGCTCCCGTAGCAGCTGTTTTCTCTGCTTCTGTTGTAGCCGTGGATGTATTATAAGAGCTGGATACGTTATTTTAAAATGGCGCCCATTCATTTAAACTGAAACTGCTCAAAAGCGCATCCGCATAGGGGTGGAGCCTAATCAAAGTTTTTGGGGGCAGACGTCAGAGCAGTCATGCGCATTTGGCTTCAACGGTCAGGTACGCGCGTCCATATCACAGAACTGAGCGCTGGCATTCGACACGAATGAGCCAATGTACAGAGTACAGACTTCATGGGGCCTCGGCTACAACCAAGATTCCATGATCGAGCTAGACGATTGCAGCTCTTCCGGGTATGGTGGCCAACGGCGGTACTACATCTTGTGGCAGAAAGCCATATTCCCATTGACACTCATGGATGTGGAAGAAGGACGCCCGGGTAATGGTTTTGATGTGTGAATCGAATGAAAGGGAGTTATCAAAAATGACACCAAGACTTTTCGCAGTTGTTGACAGTGGGAAGGGAAGACCGGCAATGTTCAGGCTGGAGTTGTCTTGTGTGGGGAGAGTGGATTTGGATTTGTATGGTACGTTTTCTTCCCAAAAAAAATTTTTTAAACTATTTTAGTATTTATTTTTATTTAATATCATGATTTCTTTCCTTCACGTGTCAAAGTCCAGTCCAGACCCTTAGGTAACTACTTAATTGTACATTATGAAGCAGATGCACTATTAAATAATTGTCCAAGTTATAATGCATTATTTGTTAAAAAAAAAAACACAATTTTTATAATTTGTATGTAGTATGTCTAAACACAAAGAGCTTTTTTAAAAAAAAAAAAACACCCCTGATGATCAAATATGCTGCCTTCATTTTTCATAAACAGATTTCATTCATTTATTTAAATCCTATTCAAACAACGGCTATTTCATCATAGAGCACAACTATTCAACCGTATAAGGTGTGAGTTTCATCGACTCCATTTCTAATTTCGATGTTTTAACTGTAGATGTCGGAGTAGGTAGGAACACAGAAGTGTGTTTTCGGAATTCCGAAAGTACACTGAAGTGGAAATGCTCTGGGCAACTCCTGATTGGTCAGATGCCCTGGTGTAACTAACTGTGACGTAGCCTGATTTTCTGTGAATGGCTGGGATAAATCCATGTGTTTTTACACCCTCACAGAGAAGCGTGGCAATGCTGTTTTGAATGTTCAGGGAAGTGACCAAATATGGTTCCTTGTCCTATAAAGGAGGAGATATAAAAGGAAAGAGGGAAAGGGGAGAGATCCACAAGCAGCGGCACTGATTTGTTAATGTTGTTCTGTCTATAGATGGAGCTATAGTACTCCACAACAGCAATATGTACTGTACAGTGCAGTATTCCTGCTCAGTGATTAAGGAGAGGTTTATCGTTTTAAACATGGTGTAGTCGTAACAGCATGAGGTTTCAGATCTAATGGACTGCGTTTACATACTCTATGCCACTGTTCTTGACAGTTTCGTACACTTGAGTCCATCTTAGCAGCACTACTCCTGTAATAAAAACACTCTTTGACACACTATAAACTACAAGTGTCCCTCAGTCTTCTCAATTGTGTTTTTATTTAGTGCAGCAGCTAATCTGTTTCAGACATTAATTTGTGTTTAGTGCAGGAACTTGTTATTTCAAAGGAATACAAAAATGTTAACTCTCCTGGCAAACATGAAAAGTATCTGTGTCAATGCGAAGAAAAAACATTTTTGTTCCTTAGTTTTCACATTACCAAAGCGATGTGATATTCATCAGGTTTCCTTCAGACATTCCAGTCTGGTTGAGGAGAAAGTTACAGCCTTCTTTTTAATTCAGCAAGGGGTAGAATAACTTAACACTTGAGTCCACGCAATGAGAAATCAAAGCAGATAGTCCATTAAAATGTATCAGAGATACCTCCTTCAAACAAAAATGTGTCAAGTTTAGAAATTAACATTTAACACACTGGTCTTGCTCGCTGTCAAAGCTGATTAATGCAAATTAAAGAGAGAGAAGGGTGAGGAAAGAGAGAAAAAGAGAAGAGAAAAGTTAATAAAAATATCAAGATATAGAGCGAGGCGGGAATGTGCGATGCCTTTGTGTGCATTCCTTGAAAACCCCATTGTGGAGTTCACCTGGGTCCCTTACAAACGAATAAATCACTGCCTTCAGACAAATTAATCAAAGTGCCCAGCTGTTGCCATGCATGGCTAACAGGCGACAGGGCCGACGAGAGAGAGAGAGAGAGAGAGAGAGAGAGAGAGAGAGAGAGAGAGAGAGAGAGAGAGAGAGAGAGAGAGAGAGAGAGATACTTACTTCCTGGGTGTATACAGTCTACCTTCCCCTGAAAGCAGTGGACCTTAAGTGGCAGATTGGGTTTGTCTCCCCTTGAGTGATGTAGTGCCACTTCCCACCTGATACTATATCACTGGGTTAGACGGTGTCTGACACTATACTCTCTTCCCCCAAAAACAATTCAGCAAAAGCGTAAAGCTTTTATTTCTGATTTCAAAGCTGCTTATTGGCGTACAGCCTATGGCTGTTTATTTTACTGGGAGTCTCTTTTTACCCCTCCTGGGGCAATAAAAGTAGGCTATTACTTATTTTGATAGTGTTGCTGTGCTTTGTGTACATGTACAGAGGAGAGCTAGAAGAACATACCATTATACATCTAATGTATCTAATGTATCATCTTAAAAATTATATTTTTCAGTTCCAAACAGTCCATTCTTAAACTAAAAGAAAGCGAGCAACTTATTTCTCTCCGGTTATGTTTTTCTCTCTGTAATTGTGTTTGTACTACCAATAGGCATGTGTTACATTATATAACACTTATTGTGTGTATTGTTAATATTTGGCAGATATAAAGACGTACAGTGTAAACCGTATAACGTAAAGAAAAGACCCTTCAATAATCCCCTGCTGCCTACATGGATGGAGAATAGCAACATTTGTAAATCAGCGTACAGGTCACGCCATCAAGGGACATCAGCCACGCATGTGACTCCATCACCTGCCCTGACCTCGCACGCTCCAGCCATCTCGGTTTCTCTGCGTTTGCTTCGTAATGCTGACTGTTGACGTCTGCTGAGCAAACCGCTCTCAGAAGAAGTTTACTTTGCGCTAATCTCATAAATGCCCGCGCTGCGTCTCGCCGACACCAATTGATGCAGGCATGCAATAAAACCACTTACATAAACCCCTCCTCCGAGACCTAGTCTGATAAAACAGCTGACGTGCTCAAAGTTTCATTCGTCCCCCCTCCCCCTTCCCTTCACACTCTCTCTCTCCCTCTCAATTCTCTCTATCGTGCCGGATGCTCGTGATTTCCACTAGGAACGCTTTATTTGGGTCCTTTATTACACGCTGTCCCAAAGTCTTGAAGGGCGGTTTTAATATGTGAATTGTCTGCACCATAGTGTGTAAGAGGAGCGCAAGGCAACCCGAAACATGTCGCCATTTATGGCCGCAAACGCATTTAACCGGCCCACCTGTTGTTAAATGATCGATATGGGGATGACATCAGCAGGGGTGAGAGGAGTTATTGTTGCCATAGTGACAAGTGAAATATCCGACTTGTCAAACCCACAGTTCAAAGTCGCTATATGGTATAAGATTGTTTTGACAATGTACGTAATGGTTCTGTAGGCTGAATCCCATTGTAAAAATGTTGCTTTTACGCAAAGAACAATTGGCCTTCTTTCAATTTGGCATCATTTTTTATAACACATGAAGGCAAGAGCTATGAGGCTATTTAGCTGTAGTCATATTCTACAGATACATGTACAGATGTGACAGGACAGTGATGCTACTGTAGCATGTACTGTTAGCAGTGTAACATTATCATGGATTTAGCCTGCTCAATATTCTGTTGTCTTTGTTGTGCTGTTATCGTTTGTAAGTGCACAAAGACATTGAAGACACAACGAAAACATCCAGCAGAAACCCAAGCCACTCCCACACCGAGGTCTCGTTGTTTCTAAGTTAAATATTTGGGAGTTTTAATCGAGGAGCATCACTTTAAGCTTAGTTGTCGCCACTTGATGGTTTTGTGTCCGTCTCCACGCGGTATGTCTGTAAATGTTATGGCACCTAATGTCTGTTTACCAGTAAATACCAATGAGATGGTGTAGTGCTGTCTTCCCTATCACCTTGCTCTTAGAAAACATCAAGGGCAGCCCCCATCGTGTCTTTACGCCCTGCTGATTAGTCAGTCAGCACACATAAGCCCCAAGACTGTTCATTACCAATTCCTCCCCACACCTCACAGCTCTCCCCCTCTGTCTCCTCCCCCCCGCGCCTCCCAAGCAGCCCACAGCATTGCACCTTATGATGGGCCATCATTCACCTCGATGGAGCCATTCTCTCCCCTGAATGAGATCGTCATCAGCCCACCTTCGCTTTTAATAGCCAACGTGACAATGCCTTGCATATGCACATGTAGGATTTCGCATGCATGCACGCATGCGTTCGTGCGCACACACACGCTCACACACACACGCACACGCACATGGACACACACACACAGACACACACACACACACACACACACACACATGAGGGCAGGCCAAACATCTAGCAGACTCACAGCAGTATGTATGTGTCTGGAAGTGCATGCGTGCGTGCACGCGTGTGCGCGTGTGGAAGGTGGGGAAGTGGGCCAGTGTGTGTTTGAGTGTCTGACACCTCTGCAGCAGTGTGGCTGAGCACAGGCAGATGAGCTCAGTGGAGCAGAACAGTCTGAACATGTGGAAGGGACTAGACCATTAATGAGATGGTGACAAAACTCACACACTCCAATTAAAGGGAGTGAATAGAGGCCATTTAAATGAGGGGGAACTGGGAAGCTAGAAAAATGACAAGGGTACGCTATGGGGAAGGCTCAGGAGGGGGGTCTAAATGGGAGATTTCCAGAGGCACAACCTCAACGTCTACTGTTATGCGTGACAGCAAAGACATTTGAGATATACTGTATATTTGCAGCTGTCCTATTAGTTAATAATGAGGGTAACCCTCTTCA
The DNA here is from genome assembly GCA_025447795.1 of Speoplatyrhinus poulsoni. Taxonomy (NCBI): domain Eukaryota; kingdom Metazoa; phylum Chordata; class Actinopteri; order Percopsiformes; family Amblyopsidae; genus Speoplatyrhinus; species Speoplatyrhinus poulsoni. The sequence continues at coordinate 195 of JAOEGT010090062.1, read as the reverse complement.
TCATCTTATCAATTAAAATGTAATACTTTATAATGCACATATTAGTCACCACCAAGAAAGCATTCACCATGTTCTGTGAAAAGATATGGGATTGTGTCGGGGTTAACACCCATGCAGCTACTGTAACGCTCCCCTGTTCTCGCCGGGGTAGCACGGCCGGAGAGGGACTACCCACATCCCCAGCGCCTCACGCCC
>JAOEGT010090051.1:0-14088 GCA_025447795.1 Speoplatyrhinus poulsoni | reverse complement strand
TGAAATAAATATAGGGAATATTTTGCGATTGAAATGGAAGTTGATTTTCATAGTTTGTATGTGTTTATATTAAGCCTTTACATCCTTTAATGACATGTTAAGACTAAAATGACTGATTTCCCTTGACTATCCCTTTAACTTTTTATGTAATTTTATGTTGTGTCAACCTAATTTTATTGGTTGTAGTAACTCAAAAATGAAGTAATATATGAAGTAATATTCGTGACCCCCTCCTTTCTTAGGTAAACTCCGTGGGGCTCTGGCTCGCATGGAGCCATTCTTCTGTGCCCAGTGCAGGACTGACTTCACGCCCCACTGGAAGCAGGAGAAGGGCGGGCGCATCCTGTGCGAGCAGTGCATGACGTCCAATCAAAAGAAGGCTCTGAAGGCCGAGCATACGAACAGGCTGAAAAACGCCTTCGTCAAGGCCCTGCAACAGGAGCAGGTGAGTCGTCCACCGTAGCCCGCCATTCCCAAACGTCTCTATAGCAGACCATGGGTCTGGTCACGCCATATTTTCAGCTGGCTGAGATGACGGTAATGACTGCTGGTGCGTTCTGTGTCCATGATAGGAGATTGAGCAGAGACTGCAGCAGCAGGCAGCCCTCTCCCCCAGCGGCCCCAGTGGACCCAGCGGACCCAATGCAAACAAGTCCGAGAGCATGATCCGACACCACGCCCTACGCCAGGTGTGTGCTGCATGGGTAGGCTGCCTAGAAAACACTTGTTAAACACTCAAGTAAACGAACACCAGTGGCACAGTTGGTCTTAAGGGTAGGCTGCCTAGAAAACACACTTATAACACTCAAGTTAACGAACACCAGTGGCACAGTTGGTCTTAAGGGTAGGCTGCCTAGAAAACACACTTATAACACTCAAGTAAACAAACACCAGTGGCACAGTTGGTCTTAAGGGTAGGCTGCCTAGAAAACACTTGTTAAACACTCAAGTAAATGAACACCAGTGGCACAGTTGGTCTTAAGGGTAGGCTGCCTAGAAAACACACTTAAAACACTGCACTGAGACAAGTTATAATGTAACTTAACAATAAATTACATTTCATTGTCATTTATTGTTTTAAATTAGATGCCTTGTTGCATGATCTACTGTGAATTTGATTTACTACTTTTAGTTGTAATTTTATTTTTAGAACATCCAGCCCTCATACATAGGCAGCGCCCAGACAGCTAAATGTAACATGCATGGCCTGGAACAAATGAATTTGTTTGCTGCAGAAATACTGTTGTGACCTCAGAGTGATAGTTTCTTGGGAATTAATGTTATATATACTCAAAATGCCCATAACCGCCCCCCAGAGAGAATTAATTGGCAATTCTATGGTAAATCTGAAGACCTCCCTATTGAGTCCCCCACCCTCTCATATTCCAAAAATCAACTGCGTAAGTGCCGGCCATTGAACCCTCTCTGTTTCCCTCTGATGTGAGTCCAGTGTTAATAATGAGCAGTACCCCATTTAAAACAGGTGCTGTCTTTTCCCTCCCTCCCCTCCCCTCCCCTCCCAGACACCCCAGCAACAGGTCCCAATGCAGCGTGGGCTGTCCAGCTCGGCGCGTGGGGTGCTCTCCAACTTCGCCCAGGCCTCTCAGCTCTCCGTGGGCGGCGGCCTGATGGGGATGGGTGGATCCAAACGTTGCTCAATCGGCGGCGGTGGCAGTCGACTCCAGCACGACAGCCGTCGCCAGATCTACAACATACCCGGTCAGCTGAAACCCAGTGGTCTCTAAAGGCCGATTTCTGCTTCTGCATGGAGCCTACACTGTCGTGAACATAGCACGCTTTTGCGCTGGTCTGTCGGCCGTACGGACCTCTGCGCTTTGCCAAGCCCCACTATACGCGAGTGCCATGTCTTCAGGCTCCTGAAATAGAATAGAGTGTAATCACTTAAGCATGTACAAATATTTCTATACAGCGAATCTTACTCAGGACACAATCTGTGCCAGTGGAAAAAAGTATTTATAAAAGACCGCTTTTCGCTGCCCAAACAACAAGGAGCTCTCATAGTAAAGTTGTCGTCTTGGTTAATAATGCTCAAGCAAGCTTTCCAGCGATTCTAATCATTCTGCCGGGATTGTCAAAGGCAGACAGCCTGTGCACGAACAGGATGTGGTTATAAAGATCCCGATTCCAAAGCACTCTGGCATAGCCTATATGGGCGTCAGGTCACAGCGTAGGTTTCCGTGTAGGTCACGGCATAGGTTACCGTGTAGGTTACGGCGTAGCTTCGACGCAGAAGCGTACATTGGCCTCTGCCTTGCGTTCACATGGGCGACAAAGGGTCCGAGACGAAGCGACCGGCTTCCATTCATTCTCAGTTGGCGTTGGCGATTCACACCGACAAGAGACGTGTGGCTGTTGCAAGTCAACTAGGCGGGAAGGGTCGGAGATAGACTTAGGGGTCTATTTTATGTAAACACTGAGTGATATGACGTGACGGTGCATGATTAGGTCCCGATCACACCGAGACATGTCGCTAAATGCGCAGCTGCTTCAGAAGTGCGTTGATAAACCCCCGATCACTCAGATGCGCTGCCTGCACCAAAGAAAACGGTTGCCTCGGCCAACTGTCGCATTGACGAACAGGAAAAGGGCCAATAAACGGATATGGAACTTTTATAAATGCATCTGGCAGAATAAGACTAGAATAAATTAAGTTATTAAATGCTTTTTGCCTTTTTATACAGAAACATTTTCACAAACTATATGAAGACAATTAGTATTGAGAGTTGCTGTATAAAGTGTTCATTCTTCTTTCCTGCTTTCAGGGTTAAATATCGCCTATCTGAACCCCGCGGCTGTCGGCGCGCACAAGAGCTCCAGTCTAGCAGACCGTCAGAGAGAGTACCTTTTGGACATGATCCCTCCTCGCTCCATATCGCAGTCGCTCGCCGGGCAGAAATGAGACCCGGTCCCCTCAGTCGACATATCCCTGCTCCATCGCATGCAGTGCCTGTCCATGTGCCTACCTTATTTACAAACCCACAAGAAGACATTAAGTCAGTACAACGAAGACTCCAAAACTGTTGGTCCGTGTAACATTTCGTGATTAAATCAAACTTTCTTTGTAATTGTTGTTTGATAAATATAGACCCAAATAATAGTATCATTATTATTGCTTTGTTTTAGTGCCATTATAATTGTCACAACATATTTTAGGATTGCTTAATATTACTCATTATGCTTTTTTTTTTGGTTGCGTTGAGCAATATTGTTGCATTGTTTCTCTATTTTCACTCTGAGGGGATGTCCGGAGTTGATTTTACTTTATCGTCAGCGTCTTGGTCAGCACAAATGGTTGGCCACGTTTGTTCGTGTCTTTTTTAGGTGTCAGCTAGTCCTGACACAGACTTGCACTCAGAACAAAGATGGATGCATTTTTGTGTGACACAGAAATGCCCAAGTAGGATTTATCAAGCCCATCGTTGTACCTCCAAAGTTCAAGAGGAAGAGAACACAAGGACACAATGGATGCCGCCAGCCGTCATCATTGGGCAGACGCCGGCCAAGGGGCGGCGTTTTGTCCGGTGTGCGTGCGTGCGTGCAGGGAAAGTGTGCAGTGGCGTCACCAGATCGGCCCTCTATTAAATCCCACCTCCGTCGGCGCGACTCGGAGTTGCCTGACTGTTGATCGTCGCCTGTTGATGCCTTTGCTTAAGGATGCAGACTTCAAACCGTTTTGGACAAATGTTCCTTGTGGCACTTTTATGTTCTTTGCAAAAAGATGGGAGGACATTTTGTGTCACCCTAACCAGACCTTGTTCGTAGAGTCTTATTCATTTTTTATCGTTGTAAAAATAGTGCTAGTTGGTGTAGTAGTAATAGGTAGTAGTTGTGTGTACAAGTTTAATATCTCCCGTTTCATTTTTATTTACGGCGTCTCTGAGGAACATGGGCAGTTTACCTGAGAGGTTTTGGCTCTGAGAGACGGTAATGGGGGGGGGGGCTATTAAATATATCTATTATCTATAGATATCTAGTTATGTGGGGGAAAGGGGGCTGTATGTGGATTTTATCCATTATGGGGGCGACATGGATCAATCATTGTGTGCATAGGATGCACACACATGACGACTCACTCCAGAGGAGCACTTTACATATTTCCAATTGGAAAATGTATTTGTAGTGTTGTTGTTTATTTTTTTTTCTCTTCTAATTTCTTTGAAAGGAAAACAATCGTACTGTTCTTAGACCACGTACACACGACAGTAACATATCTCGGGTTGATGTTGGATTTTTTTTTAAATCATTGCAAATGAATCGAGCACATGTATGTTTACCAGTCTTCACGGCGGTTTTGTATCAGGAGAAATGTAGATGTAGCATCAAACATTAATTACAGGGCCCATTTAATGTAGGCATAGTATACCAGTGCGCTAGCATGGACAATGCACTGTTGCAGCCCATAACTGACCTTTAATTTACATTGCACTTGTCATTTACCCTGCTACGACGCCACTGTGAGAATTGTCATCGCATCCATTGCGACACAAAGCCTGTGCATGAGAGATAAACGTGTAGCCATTGTTGTCAGCTACATGGAATCAAATTATTTGACAAAATGTTCAAACAACTTGGATTTGAAGGGGGGGGTGCATTCCTCAAAAAAATAAAAGGGCGCTATGCCATTTTTGGCCATGACTGACTGTTTGAGTCACAAGTGTTATCTGTATAAATGTGTTTTTAAGATTGCTTAGGTGACGGTGATATATTATTTAAATTCAGATGGCTTTGGGAGGTGTTGCTATGGTTACTGAGAGATATTGCTCCGGTTGCCAGGGCGTACCACTGACTGGTGCTTCTTATAAAAGTGGGTATTACTATCGAAATTGGTGTGTACTTGGCCTTTGTCCATACGGTTTGGATGCTGATTCTCAGGAGAGTCGTTTGAGGTTTGCAGATTGCGTCTTAAAATTTCATTACGGTGTCATATTGCAAGTCCCCATTATGTGCAGCTCACCATTAGCCTTCAATTGCCTGACCTGAATATGGACAAACATTATCGTCTGTCTTCGTGTGCAGTATTAATGAGATTTGGTGTGTCATTTCTGAAAGCGTTAAGCTGGCAAGATGAACGTTTGAGCGTCTATGTGGGGTGAGGCTTGACGTGACCAAGTTCATCACCATTTAAGTTAGCACACTTTGGTCTCCTTAAAGCTACTGTAAGGAGTTTTACACCGTTTCCCAAGCTGTGTGTGTTTTTGTGATTCATACATATGTAACGGTAACAGAATTGTCCATTTAATTATATTATTACAATTTAACCGGATTCACTACAAAATGTTAATAACAAATGTATGGCCCAGTTATTATATTAAATACAAATGCCTTCGCCATTGGAGAGCTGAAGTGGCTCTTTGCAATGAGGCAATTGGGTATTGAATTATTAATATACACTTCTTTTTTTTTATTGGGAAACTGTTGATTTAACAAAACTCCTCATAGTGCCTTTAATTCAGATGTTCAAACTCGGATGTTATGCCTGTTTTAGTTGCTATGCTATCTTTATTTTAGCTAACCCATCTTTTGCAAGGTGGTTTGGCCTTTTTCTTTTTAGCAGCCATATTGAAATGGGAATGGTTTGAATATGCCATAGCACCACACTAAACCATATTCAGGGTTCCAAAATGTTCTGGGAGACAGGTGAACAACTGACCACTGCATTTATCAGTCATGGAAATCCCATATCTCAAATCACAAAGTAAAATGTCCTGAAACGCATTGTATTGTCCTGGATAATTATTTCAACATTCTCCTATTTATCTTTGGCTGAGAATGAACTGCTATCAGCTCCCCAAAACGGATAACATCTGAAAGGGCTAAGTGATGTTCAGGATCAAGTCAATGTTGAAATGGTAGTTCATGAACTACAATAGGCTGCTCTCTTCTGTTGTGTTAATGCTGAATTCCTCTTGACATGTATGTGCATTGTTTTTTATTCATTGAAACAGTGTCTGGCGAATGTGGGTTTGTGCTGTTTATTGAAATAAATCTGGTGTTTAACAATAATAATCAGTACCTCACAACACAAACTTAGCCTTGGCAATGCATGTCCAAATGTACCCCTTCCCCATGACATCACACTTCAGGGATCGCCCCATACCAGCTAGATCACTGAAAATGTCAGGGTCATTATCTTTTGATTGGGAACCCTGATGTTCCAACAGTTCAAAAAAAAAAAACTGATTTGTAGGTGCAATATTTATTTTGATGTTTACACATTAAAGCGATTTACATCTGGTAGCAAATTGAATGCAGATTTTTATATATATATATATATAATTAATTTGCATCCACTTTGTATTTAAAGTGCTTTTTTTTTTGGTTATTGTCAATTTATAAGCTTTTTAAACATTAAACTTTTCTGGAGGCTCAAATTATGTTTGGTTTCTACAATAGTATTAAAAACGTGTAATCCAACAATGCATTGACTATAAAATACAATATTTGCTAGAGTTAAGGCAATGAGTTATTGTACATAAGCTTTTTTCCCTCCCTTGTAATGAAATTTAAATGGTTGTATATTGTGTAGAAAAGCAAACAGAAGCCATGAATATTGTGATTGTTGTCATTTCGTTTTGTGACCACTGTATATTATTGTGTAACGTGCAAAATGTATGGGATACTATTTTCTCAAAAGTAGTTATTGGTATCAACAGGAGAAACTGCATTCTTCCTGCAAACACCAACCCACAGGTTCAATTTACATTTATCACAATGACAAAGTGTCCCAACTGTTGCCATAGCCAATGTTTTTTATTTTTATTTATACGGCTGCATTTTGGAGCATTTTACTTTATTTTTTTTGTGAGTCTTGAAAGTTAAACAATGTGCAACATGTTTTCTTCCACAATTTTAATATATTCTTAGCCTGATATAAATCAAAGCACTAGTAGTATTGTTCTATTCTCCTAATCAAATCAGATGATGGAATTCTGCTACCCTTGTTATAACAATTTTGTAAATGACTTGGCTGCAATAATCGAAACACACAAATCATCAGGGGTGCCTCTTCATTTTTGTAGGGATGCTGGTGAGCTCTGGTATTAACTGTACACATTTCCTCAAAATAAAGACATACAGTACCATACAATATGTATCTATTATAATTTGTCTTATATATATTAGTTAATGCAGGGAATGTTTGCATTTAAATGTGAAATGTCACTGTTTTATTTTCCACATAATGTTGATATGGGAGATAGGCGAGTGATGAGATCATTAAATTCAATTTGACCAGAAATTTGTTTTTTTTTTCTACTCATCAACCTTGACCTTTTGCACATTGTTGATATTTAAATGTCTTCAAAAAAATAAAATATATAAAAATAATTATTAATGTTTGAAAACTGCCAATTGATAATAATTATGCATTGAAAAAATAAGATAATTTTTGAGAAAATAACTTTGTAATATTTATCTCTTGCAAGCTATGTTTAATAAAGGTTGAAACCATTTATTCATGTAGTGTGACTTCTTAACCCCCTGCAAATAGGTTCTGAGGCCTACAGTACATATACTGTACACCACCTTGCGCTCACTGAACTCCCTTTTGGCTTCAAAACTGCCAAAACTATGCTTAAAAAAATCCACCAGGTATGTTGTGCATGCTGGTACCCCAGCATACCATGCTCATTGCTAGTATACCAGCTACCCCAGCCTGGAATTCATGGTGGATTTTTTAGCAGGGATAGCATCAAATGGTAAATACACTTTACAGTATTTTGCCTCACATTCACACACAGTGATTGCTTCCATGCAAGGTGTAACAAACCACCGGGAGCAGTTAGGGGGGTAGGGGGTTAGGCATCTTGCGCAAGGATACTTACAGGTAGGACAACACCGGGGTTTGAACCCACAACCTTCTGGCTGGAAGCCAAACACCCAGACCACTCAACCATCCTGTCAACCACATGCTGCAGATTACGCCACTACCAGCCTGAACGGTTTGCATCCATGCTTTCATAATATTTATGCCACATTCTGACACTACTATCTGAATGTTGCAGAACAAAACAAAATGTGTGTGTGTGTGTGTGTAACCAGCCGTAACATTATGACCACTCGCAGCATAACAACAGAACATGTCAAGGTCTGGGATATATATATATATATATATTAGGTGGCAAATGAACTGCGTGTCGTGGTCAGAGGCAGGAGAAACAGGCATATGCAAAGACCTGAACCACTTTGTCAAAAGCCTACTGAGATTAACATCAATTAATTAATATCACCAGCCGAGATGTAATAAACTTGAAGCTTAAAGGTACCGTCAGTCATTCTTAAGAAACTTGATCAAAACAGAAACAATGCTCCCTTCAATGCCATAGGCTGCTCCCTAAGAAGCTTCACCCCACATGTTGGTAACACATTGTGAAGACTAAGATATTGCTGTGTGGTGCGGTCTGCACCACTCTGTTATTATTGACAGAGCCAGGGCTGTGTAGAAACAGCAGATTTTAGTTTTAATTTAGCAAAAACGACTGACCATATCTTTAAAGGGCATGGCCAGAAAACTGGATCAGCACATCTCTCGAATCACAAGGCTTGTGAGGCTCTTCTGGACAGCAATGGCGATAGATAAACACCCACGGTGGTTCGAGGAGAGCAGGGTGTCACCCCAAGTCTCATCGAGCCAGGGCAACAAACTTACAGACCTGTGGAGCAAGTAACAGTGTTGTTTACAAGAAGATCACATTGACTAACGGTTAGTCAATGTGATCTTGAAATATGGGTTAGTGACTAACCCAAATATTTGGCTCATGTGTTTTTAATTCAAAAAGAATACAAGGGCAACAAACCGACAGACCTGTGGAACAAGTCACGGTGTTGTTTACAAGAGGATCACTGACTAAACCAATACGCTGTTTCTCATGTTTTTCTGCATAATTTGTGTTAGAATCATCAACAGCCACTAGGTGGCATGTACAATACACAGGTCAAATGTCTGTTTTGAGACAAACGTGACAATATTTTAAATGGACACACTACCAATAATTATTGCCTCATATTTGCTATGCGCCCCTATGGATCTCAGATAGTCTACTATTCATTTTAACTAGTTTTCTAAGTTGTGCATGGCCATTTATGACCTGTCATACATGTTCACAAATAAATATAAAGTTAATTTGTGTGCAGTAACCTAGTTTATAGCTTTGTCTTGCTAGTCAACTCATCAGCTATTCCATAATACAAACCAAAGACGAATGTGCATTTTGGGGAAACTCACATCTTATTGAACAGATATTGACTATGAAATCTATTTCAGACATGCATACCAACTTTCAGTTATCATCACCCTTGTTCTACTGCATGCCGCCACACAGGACATTTGTTCCTTCAAAGTGCGGCCTCCACATTTTCATAACACATCCTGTCTGCATGAGGGGAACGTATTGCGTAAAAGCCTCACCAGCCTCTGATTCTAGTCGCCATTACGGCAGTGGTGCGATGTGTGACTCGCTGTTCAGCACTGTGGTGTTTGTGTTGTACGTGCCTGTGGGCGGGGCCAACGCCAAGGTGAAACAGAACAGGCTGTTCTTTTATTGTGTTGATTATTATGAATTAGGCTACTTATAGTCCGTTTAGGTTAAGAAATGGAAAAAGCAGAGGAGTTATAAAAACTAGACCAAAGCTGCAATACGGTAGCAGAATGTCAATGGAAATTTATGAAATAATATACTTATAGTCCGTTTAGGGTAAGAAATGGAAAAAGCAGAGGAATTATAAAAACTAGACCAAAGATGCAGTAGCAGAATGTCAATGGAAATTTATGAAATAATATACTTATAGTCCGTTTAGGGTAAGAAATGGAAAAAGCAGAGGAATTATAAAAACTGGACCAAAGATGCAATACGGTTGCAGAAAGTCAATAGAAATTTATGAAATATACTTATAGTCCGTTTAGGTTAAGAAATTAAAACAGAAAATGAATTAATAACTACACAAGCAATACAGCAGAATGGAAATTATGGAAAAGTTAATAAATTAAAATTAATCAATATGATCATATAAAATACTAAAAACTTTCTGCATTAGTATTAATTGAAATCATTAATAGTTTAATTAAAGCAGCTGTCTCAACCTTGCTTTGTTGCTGTTTATGGACAGATTTCTGTTAAAACCCCTTTGTACATATCTTCAGTCAGACAAAACTATGAATGACCTACCGAATGACCTACCATACACCTTGATTACATTACATGTTTACCCTACAGGCAAGTTTAATCATTTATTAAAGGTGACCACTCTTGTTTTTGTTAGAAAGGTTCATATGGTTTGATTGTTATTGTTATTATATAACACACTAGTAGTTGTATCAGCCATGGCAATGTTTATCTAACATGTTGGGTGGAATTTCTGAGGGAGCACCCTGTGGTATTCATCTAGTTCAAAAATACAGTACATAAACATAACTATCAAAATTATAAGTCTTCCTCCGGCCTCGCTGTCTCCCATCTTTAAAGGAAAAGTGAAGACAAAATAGTTTTTCATTTATATATTTAATGGAAAACAAATTGACCCATTGGGTTTCATAAAAAGTAAAAAAAAAAAACATTATGTACACAAAGTATGTATTTACATTGTCACTTATCAGTCTTTACAATGATTCGCTCTAAAGGAAGAACATTGTGAAAATGCCAACATAGGCCTATCACAGCGAAATGCTGTCTAGGACAACCCCAGATAAATCAAAGGTGCAGTTGTCCATATTTGGCAGTTGGTGTCAGGACAATGTGGGCTAAATTACTAATGCCTTCTTGGAGGAAGTATGAATTGACACAAAAAAATACCTCTTCTGTAGCCAGTAGCAGAAGGCAAAACGCAAAATGAAAAAGTGCAGTAACATTTAGGAATACAACATTGGTATATAATGGATATGGCATGTATCTTAGCTTTTGGGGTGGATCATTTCAACAAACAGAAATTCTCAAATACAACATGGCATACCAAATATCCCACAAATCATCATCAGTAGCTTCAGTAACCAAAACGATCTCCTCTGGTGGGGAAAAAAAAAACAACAACAGCGATATACAGCATGGAATGTCAAACTGAGGAACAGGCATAATCAGCAAGCCATGTTGTCAGCTGCAGACAAAATAATGCGAATGCTTGGCTCACTGGTAAAACAATGACACGTGATTGCATGTTTGAAAACATTGATGTTGTGAAGAGAACAACCTATGCACCAATGTAGGGTAGCACACCATAACGTCTGAGGCTAGAGGGTCTGAAACCTGCAGTGCACCAGAGAGAGAACGCCCTATCAACCTGTGGTGGACATCCAAGTCACCTTCTTGACTAGAATACTTGACACTTCCTTTATACCGAATTGGCTGTGTTCAACACCTCTCGGCAGTTTTGGACCTTTCATTTTTGTGCACCGAATGTCTGTGGCGTGTCCCTGAGAGTATAGCGTAGAGTCTGGGTCGTCTCGCTGCAGCTCAGCAAACTTGCAGCATGCGAACATTGCCGATGAACTCTTCGTCAACCTGCAGCACACATCAAAAGACGGATAGGTCAGTAACATCATCACTTCACACCAGCTCCACTAAGGTCATCCGGGGGCTGTTCAGTATACTACCAAATGCGTGGCTTCGCGCAACGTTTGTGGAAAAAGGACAGACATCGTGGCAATGATTAACAAACTGAAAATGAAGGTGATATTTCGCAACGGTACTACGCTAATTCATTGGGTAAGGCTTTCAGGCATGCTACAAATAAAATTCCCTGATATTCCATGATTCGACCCAGAAAAAAAACGATAAAATTCCCTGATTTCCATGTCTGGAATTAGCCTGTTGTAACCACGCTCCATTGGGAAATGTTAACATAATAATATGATAACAATGTTGTTTCCTCCTACTGGTCGTAGACCTCTGGTTAATGTTGAAACTATTGGACAGCCTTTAACCGGTCGGCGTTGCTACAACTGTTTTGATCGCCTCATCTAGCTCTACCACTGTTTAGAAACACGCTCGACTTCAACGTCATCTCACTAACCCGCCCTGATTGGTCTGCCAGCAGGGCGACTGCTCTGTAAAAACGCTAATGCTGCTAACAGAGTTTCTGTTCCAGTTTCTATGACCAGTGGGAACAGTGGGTATTTACGTCACGCGTACGCAGACAGCGTACGCAGCCTTTCGCACGCTCACCTCAGCGTATGCCGGCGGGGACGGGGGGAAGGGGAAGGCGGACGACGCGTCCATGAAGATGGGGCTGCCGTCTCCGTCGAAGTCGTCCAGCAGGGGGGTCAGCGGCTGGTCCAGCGTGCTGCTGCAGTAGCTCGGCGCCGCGGACGGCATCCTCAGAGACACCCAGCTCTGGGAGGAGCTGCCCAACGAGCTGTCCTGGCTGCTCACGCTGCTGGTTCGGCTGCCCAGGCCGGCCGTGCCGATGACCAGGGGCAGCTCCAGGATCAGCTTCTCGCTGCCGGGTATGTGGATGTAGATCTAGGAGGAGAGGAACAGGAACTGTTGTCAGTTCACACTTCCCTTATTCTACAGTATGTGAAGGGTCACGATAAATTCTCTTGGGCCAACTGTATTAACAAATATAGCCTCAAGCGGCCATGAACCGTCACCACAATAGAGTAGGTGTGCATCCCATGCATTCAGATGGTAAGCATTGCGCAAACTGTGTGGGTTGACTGTCGCATCAGAGGTCTAATTTGCTGCGTGTGTGATATGCATGCAACAGACAGAGAGAGGTAGAGAGAGAGAGAGAGAGAGAGAGAGAGAGAGAGAGAGAGAGAGAGAGAGAGATAGATAGATAGATAAAGAGAGAGGTAGATATATAGATAGATAGAAGGTTTTCGTGACCGCTAACAATCTTAACAATCTCAATGGGAGATTGGAGCACGTCACACAAGCGTTCACACCAACGGCTTACCATGAGGGCATACTCCACACGGATAATGTTGCAGGCCAGCACAGAAGGCTTTATCTTGGGCACCCTGATGGACATGCCCTGCCAGGTGTCACACATGCCAGAGATGATGTGGTTCCCACGCACGGACGACAGCTTCTGGCGGCAGACCTTGGTCCGACCGTTGGCCTGATACGTGTGCTTGGCGACGATGGCGGCCTTGGGCACCACGATACGCGAGCAGGTGTTCTCAAACTTGGCGTTGATGCAGATGTCTTCCCCCTCACAGAAGCCACGTCTGTCGATCTTGGCGCTGAGCGACACCTGTCCGTCAGGTATGAACATACAGGTCACCTTCTTCTCCTTCATGCCACCGGTGGGAGACTAAACAAACATGGAGAGATTAGGTACATCTTGAGAAGATAGGGCTCGATCAACTGCATTTATTTCAAAGGCGATAAAGATGAGATTATTAGTGACCTACTGTAGGTTTGAGGCCGATTATTGTGATGTTTATGCCAAATCTGAAAACGCCTACACACATTCTTAGAAATAAATGTGTACAATTTTCATTTTCTGTGATGTTATACAATTTTAACTTGGCCTAGGTGAGGCTTTATGCTATTGTGTTTTCCAGCTAATAAGGCCCCGCTATATTTCATCTGCAGGCATCTGTCTGCACAGACAGTGGAAATAAAAAACTTTTACTTAATGCCAGTAGCAGTTAGGTTGATAATTTTGTGTTACCATGCATTTACTCTAAATTGTTCAACAACAGCTTTCAATTCACTTTGGGCATGCCTTGGATAGGATGTTTAGGCCGATTTTACAGGAGTGGAGAGACTTTTGAAAGACTGTTAAGTCACCATCACCACTACCTTAAAAACCAACGATAAAACTCACCAGCAAATCTGGGGTATTCACATCAATGGGCTCCTCCACCTCAAAGTTCTTCTGGCACTCCAGGGCTGGCTGAGCTGTCCTCTCCATTAGTGCCTTTACATAGTACTGAACGCAGCCGAATTTCCCTTTGTACGATGACACCAGCCTGTGAGAAGGATTTCAACTTTAATTATCCCGTGTATCTTTATGGGTATCTACAAACCAAGTGGTATTATTACCAGTCATTATGAGAGAGAGAGAGAGAGAGAGAGAGAGAGAGAGAGAGAGAGAGAGAGAGAGAGAGAGAGAGAGAGAGAGAGA
>JAOEGT010090031.1:0-14092 GCA_025447795.1 Speoplatyrhinus poulsoni | reverse complement strand
TATATGTATATATAATATTATATTATATATGTTGTAGTGCACGTGATTGGTGTACCAGGGTCAAGGGGTCCTTTTACACAAACCTATATATAGAGCATTCCTTCTGAACAAGAGGTCTTCCCCTGCTATAGAGAGTATAGGTGGCCAACTGCTCGCTAGTGAACCCAAGTGGCTTCTTGTCTCACTGTTGCTTTTTTCTTAAGTCACAATGTTCAGGTAGGCTGTGAATTATCGATGCCACGTTATTACATAATTTAACGTGTGTGAAAACAAGTTCTAAAAGTGGGAACAAACTATCGTATACCTTTTATAGGTATTTTTACTTGAGGCAGAAATAGACTAATTTGTCTTCTGCTTGCGAACATATCCATTGCAAAACAAGTTCCGTATTGCATTTAGCAGATGCCTTAATCCAAAGTGATTTACTATCAATAGGTCATACAGCAGCAATCGTAAGCAAACAACATTCTATTCCAATAACGACAGCACCGCGTTATCAGGGATTACACCTTAATAATATATTATTCATTCTTCAAAGACAATTGCTCATAGCATAAATAATATAGTGGCTAATTTCTAAGAGCAGGAAGAAAGGCATTTTTAATATAGGGAAGATTAAATTAAACTTTACGTTGAGTGAGTGCTTTTGAGGCGAACAGATCGAGCTACTGAGGTGTGTCTCTTGCGGAAGATGGGTAATGGGTTTCTGCTGTCCGGACTCTTGCCTGGAAGCCCGTTCCACCATCCCACCACCCTTCCTCTCTCCTGTGCAGTGGTATGAGCCCTCCCAGTTTGGAACGTGGTGGGCCGTTCTGTCGTGCAGCATGAACCTGGCGGGGTGCCTGGGCCCAGTCCTGGCCACCGTGCTCCTGCAGTTCTACGACTGGAGGACCCTGATGACCATGTCGGGCGCGCTGTGCGCAGCCTTCGCCTTCGTCTGCCTGGTGTTCGTGAAGAACGAGCCGAGAGACGTGGGCCTGCCCAGCATCGAGGCCGGGCAGGCCCAGAAGGGCGCAAAGGGAGGTGAGGAAGACAACGTGGTCCGCATCTCGAACGCCGTTCAGGTCGGCCAGATCAATTAATTTCATTGTTTTCATCTCTCCACTGGAAATGCAAGAGATATTAGTTTTCCCGTAGTCATGACGCATTTTGTAGTTCTGTATTTCTGCAAGTATTCATATAGAATATGGTTTGCTCACAGTTGCAGGCGTTTGACCTGTCTCCAACTATTGACAAATGCACAACGTATAAATGGCTTTGGATGAAAGCGTCCGCCAGATGCTGCAGATGTAAATAGTTTGGTACTTCGTGTTGACGTGTGCTTTGCCCCATCCTTCCCAGGCAACGATGGGAGCACTCTGAGAGAGTTCCTCCTGTCACCTTTCCTGTGGGTGCTGTCCGTGTGCTATCTGGTGGTGTTTGGGGTGAAGACAGCTGCCACGGACTGGGGACAGCTCTTCCTTATCCAGGAGAAAGGACAGACCGTCCTCATGGGTACACTTTAGGGCTGTCCCGAATACCATTTTACAGGTTTCGAATACTTGCTGGTATTTCCGAACGAGTATTCGAATACTATTTTTTTTTTTTATTATTATTTTTTTTAAACACCATTAAAAACACCCAAATATAATTAAGAAGTATAACAGAAGTAATCTTCGATTTCTAGCTTCAGTGAGCACACATGTAAACATAGCCATGCAATTGAGCCAGTCAGAGCTGTCACATAGCATATACCTCCTTTATTACCCAATAAGCGTGTGTCGAATGAATAGCCTTGCTGTCTTCTTACAAACAGAGCCAATTGCAATCGATTGTGTTGATGACACAGTGTAGGGCAGGCAATTACATTTCAACAAGTGGGTTTATAAGGAGACAGTAGGGATTAATGGGAAAACATGCATGCATAATGTGAAAAAACAAATACTCAAATCCCAATATTTAAATTGAATACATACACTACGAACAAATACCCGAATAATCAAATATTTGGGGCCAGCCCTACTACACTTTCCATTAACCTTCACTCAAACAGAAGCTTGAGTGAAGTTTGGTGGTGGTGTACTTTTTTTTTTTAAGGTAAGATAAGGTCAGCACTTGTAATGAAGCTGTGAATAAATGGATCCACAATTTCCAACTAACCCACACTTAGCATTGGACTTTGGCATATGCGTATTGGCATCCCAGAACACATGCTCTCCCCTTCTCACCTCAGTTGCTTATTTATTGGTATAGTTTAAAAGCCGCAACACATGCAGCATTTACTTTAGAGCAGACAACTGTGTTGTGTTAGCTTGGATGCGGACTAGCTAGCTAGCTAGAGCTTCCTAAACTGGAGCATTTGATGGACATTTTGGTCAATAACCAATCACTCCAGCTGGACAAGATAGGAACATGAGTTCAGTTCGGATAAAAAGTGACAGGACAGAGGTTTTAATGTCCACTGTTTCCCAAACAGGCAGTTCCTACATGAGTGCCCTAGAAGTCGGGGGTCTGGTTGGCAGCTTGGCGGCGGGCTTCCTCTCAGACCGAGCTGTTGCACGGGTGAGTGAGGTGACGAGACCTCTGTGGCTGTCATAGTGATTGTTTCTTGACAGTTTCATGTCACAGCGTAATTGTTTTTTTGTTTTGTTTTTTTGCCTTCCAGCAAGGCTTGAGCACCCATGGCAACCCTCGCCATGCCCTGCTGTTAGTTATGATGGCTGGTATGTGCGTGTCAATGTACCTCTTCAGAGTCACCATTACACCAGAAGTCCCTGAGGTAATCTCACTCTTTTCTAGTATATGAAAGTGATTCACCTGGGCGGGCAGCTAACCTAAGTGCACGTTCATTGTTTAGGAGCCCCCACTTTGGGTCCAAGGCCTTCATCCCGTCTCTGTCCTTATTGGCCTGTCGGAGAAGGAGGTAGGCCTATGCTAATTTTTTAAGGTAACCTATAGGTCTATGCTAATTATTTAAGGTGAACTATAGGCCTATGCTAATTATTTAAGGTAATCTATAGGCCTATGCTAATTTTTGGCTTTCTAGTTTCTATGGCCTTTTTTGGCTTTCTAGTTTTCCATTTGCTGAGGCTGAGAGGAGCTCGTTCAGGAATCCTTGTGAATTCCACGTTTGGTTTCCTCCACAGATTTGGATCCTGGTCCTCGGTGCGTTGTTTGGGTTTTGCTCCTACGGACCAATAGCCTTGATCGGAGTAATAGCCAGTGAAAGCGCTCCGTCAAACTATTGTGGAACCTCCCATGCCATTGTTGCTCTAATGGCAAATGGTAAGCTGTGAGCATTTTTGAAGTGTTCAGATGCAGAAACCTCTTAAGTCCTGCTGGGAAAAAAAGCACTAGCAATTTCCAGTTTCCAACAGTTTGAGTATTTATTAGGTTTCTATATTTGGGTTAATTCATTTCACCTTCATTGCAATTAAAAGGTTATTTGTCACTGAATAAAAAGTAATATCTTCTAAAAACGTTACAAAATATTAAAATATTGCCAATTTGAAAACACGTCAGATGGACTTGGTTGTTTTTGCATCTGAACTCTTCATTTGATAAATGTTATGTACAGGTACAATGCAGGCAATTCATCTGTTTAGGGACATGCATAATTTTGAGGATCATTGTTTTTATGGTCTCATTAAAACAATCTTAATTTATTTTGTGTACAGTTGGAGCTTTTATGGCTGGGCTCCCTTTCAGTACAATTGCCAAGCAACACAACTGGGAGATGGCTTTCTGGGTGGCTGAAGTAACAATGGCCGCTGCCACTGTGGGATTCTTCCTCGTACGTAACATGCGCACCAAAATGGGACGGATCGCAGAGAAAATGGACTGATACCTCCTGTTATGGACAACCAGCTCATGATGCCCCATTTGGTATTGGTTTTAGGTGGTCGTCTACTTCCATTGTCGACTGCTCATGTAATACAGAGTGCATACAAAGAGTTGGTTTGGCAAATAATATGGATGTAGGCACTAGCAGGAAGAATGTTTATTGAACTAGCTTTTTTTTCTTTCTTTTTTTTTTTTGTTTGTTATAAATGTGATCGATGAAATGAAAAATGCCGTTGGGTTATATTACTGTGAAGACATGCAACGGTAAATCTTAACCACAAGTCAATATTAAGGAAAAATATTTGTTATATTTAATAGATGTTTAGTCAGAAATTACAGGTGTGCAGCTTCTAGTGATGTTTTAAGGAACTCAGTTTTTACTTCTGATATTTCATAGTATTTTAGTCTCACTCTGTCCAGCTTTATACACAAGTAGTATGTGTATTAGACTATATTAAGTGGAACAAATGTTTTGAGGGCAGCTTGTTGAGAAAGTATTTCTCACTGTCTAACTTGCCTTCAGCGGAGGTCAGTTACATTCAAGTTATAGAATGTTTAACTATGGTTTAACTTTTGCATATTCTAGACTTTTTATGTCTAGATATTTGCACAGACTTTTACATACTTTCTCGATTCTCTTTTATGATACCTCATTCACTCTTACAAGGTGTAAAACAATATGAAAGCATGTGATTATTTAATGCACATGAGGTTCCTGGTCGTAACGTCAACACTTTGTAATTCAATGGACTGCTATTAAAGCAGGCTTCATGATCAGGTAAATATTAATATAATACATGTTTTGTCACTCAGGAGTTGCTACACATTGTTTCACTATTCATCTCACAACAGCTTCACTATTACAGCTGTAAATGCTCTAACATTACATTTTCAATGCCACTTGAGGAAAATCTACTTAACGTATATTGTAGTAAGAACGATTAATTACATTATTTTTTTATGTATGAAAATGTCACAACATAAGAAATATACTACCGCTGACATTAAGCAACATACTGTTTCACCAATTAGTCATTAAGAGAAATAGTTTGTCTAACTGACTTTTGACTTTCATGTTGAATAAATGTGAGGCACATATTTTCAGTTTATTTGTACTGAAATATTCAGTTCAGTAATGTGCTGGTAAGTGGTTTACATATCACTGTTTTTAACATGCTGAAGGCACATGTTATGAAGGTTTATTATCTGCAGAAATGTGTAAAATCTATTTAGAATGAACCATTTGTCATTGCTGAAACTTCCTATAGGTGGCGATAATATGTCATGTCTCCAAGGATAGCCAATCCAAATATTATCTTATTTAAACTGAACTACAGTATATGTTATACTATTCTAACTTATTTAAGTAATGGCAATTTACTATAATTGTTTAGTAATATTTAGGTTTTTGCTTAGCCATGTATTTTAGAAGAAAATATGATTGAAAAGAATATGGATAATTAATTGTTTCCAAATGGGCCCAATAAGAATATACCTGTCAAATAAATAAGGAAACTATAATATTTTATTTTAAAAGTTTAAGTAAAAAATAAAATAAAATTCATGCATGTGTTTTTATAAAAACCTGTATTTACAGGCCATCAACAGACAGAAATGACACCACCTGGTTTTGGTGTTAAAAGCACAGCATATATGCATTTTCTGGTGAGGACAGTCTATGTATATGTACTGTGTATACATACAGTATATTATTAAAAGTTTTAAAATGCATTTGACGATTCGAGTACACACTGAATTCACTATTGAATTCAAGGCATCATTTTAACTTGACAAAAGGTTTCTTTGTCTCTGAACATGTCAGACTTTGACATGAGCTGCATTTGGGAATACAAGTAGACTTTTCCTTCATTGATTATTGCAAACATGTATAAAAACTGAGGCCCCAGACGCATACCGTATAAATATATGGATAATTTTACTGAATGTGTTAGCAGAATACATTTTTAGCCATTAGATGGTTATCACTGAGTAATGTCATTAAGCAGTCAACATCTATTGACTTTTCAAAAACATAAAACCCATTTAACCCTCGCACTGTACTATGGGTCAAAATGACCTGGTGCACTTGCCAGTAGAGGGCAGCAACCACAACACGGACATATGACATTCCGCGGTTTGCTCCCTCTGCTGCTAGTCTGCTGAAATGCCTTCGGACAGTGCGAGGGTTAAGTAAACAAGAAATCACAAAATAATTTACCACCCTCCCCCCGCACATCTCTCAGTAGGCACTTCAACTTGATAAAAATCTGAGTTGTAACAAACGTTCGTGCATCCTGTCCCTGACGTTCCATCGAGCACTCCTGTCCTGACCCGAGGCTTGCATCAGAAACTGAGGTGCGTTCAAATACAGTAAATTGAGGCAAACGTGTTTCTTTAAACTTTGAAATTCTAACTTTGTTATTACGTATATATTTATTTTCAAAATGTGTATACCTGAAAATGTTAAAATGCTTTAGCTGTAGATAGCCTATGTGATGTATGCGAGTTCTACAACCACAGCTTACACAATACTTGTCTGAAGTATTGATAATGATTGACAACGATCATAGTCTTACAAAAAATGATGCCTTCAGAAAAGACATTAGCTGACAGTAAGACAAGATAACCTCTTAAAGGAAAAATACAATTGAAAACATGAATACTTTCTGGGATAAATCATCTGGGTACACATCCACCGTCCATGTTTGTTCACAGAGAACTACCTATTCTGACTGTTAAGTGTGCAAATTCGCAAACATTCGCATTGGACTCAAAGCAAACGGTTGCGTTTGTTTTGCTATTTTGAACGCACCTCTCGTCGTCTGTCCTTCACTGATAATTCCTGTCTCTATTCAGCCATTCGCAGTGACTGGCGTTCCGAGGACAGGTGGTCTGATTACATCAGCAAGTGTGCTCAGAAGGAGTCACCGCCGGTAAAGTCTGCCAACATTCTGGAAAAGTGTCCCACGCTGTTATTCCACACACATAATTCCCGTAGTCTACGTGGCTTGCTCTCTCCACAGAAGCAGCAGGTGACCAAACCCTAACTTGTTACCCATGGCGACAGAGCGCTTTTTAGAACTGTTTCAGATGACACGCGTCCGTCTTGAGCCATCATCTGAGCAGGTAGTCTTGTGGAAGTCCACTGAACTGCCTCTCTTGCAGCGCCTGGTCCACGGTACGTACAAAGGAATCGATAATTCTTTTCATGTCGGGCGTGAAGGGGTCGAAGGAGGGTCGATTGGCCCCAGAGCGCTTGAAATGGCCATCCTGGTTGCTCTGTGCACACAACAGCCTCTCCTCTGTCAAGGTAACGTTTAAAAAGGAGGTGATGAGGCAGAGCTGGGGGAACAGCGCCCTCTGGAGTTCCTCGTAGTGCACTACCAGCAGACGCCGGTCGAACTTCAGCCAGTTCAGAGCGTGAGACGCCCACCAGGGGGCGTAGCTGTCAACAAATTCCGGCCATTCTGGATGGAAGAGAAAACACAGTAGACAGCCGATGACGGATAGATAGAAAACAATTTTTATTTTTGCCATAAAGCGTTAAGGTTTTCTTATTGTAATGTTATTTAATACATTATTGTTGTTGTTATTATTATTTGTTGTTATTATTATCATCATTATAATTAGTGTTTATTATGGCTGAGCCGGCATGGATTTGTCATCTGTTGTTGACATAATCTCACTGCAGCCTCTAAATGCTGCAAAATGTGCTTTGTTTTTTAAATGTAACATAGGGGCATGTGCTGTTAATGGTATACTGTAGTGCTATGTAATTCTGGATAAAACTTGTTGATATTTATACTCAATTCAATGCCATTGGGTACTCCCTCAGAAGACCCACTCCACATATTGGAAGCACATTGCGAAGGCGAGGATGTTGTTGTGTGCAGTCTGCACCACCACAAAAATTAAGCTGAAGCTGAAGTGGCCTCGCGAGACCATCCTGATCTCACGAGGCTACTCTGTTTGTGCAATGTGTTTGTGGAGCCAGGGCTGTGCTACCTCATGGGTATTAGCATACAACCACATGCGCTGCAACAAACCGGTGATAACTCCGTTGTCTTGCCGTAAGAGTCAATGACCGAAGTCTTCATCCTGAGATGCCAAAGGCTTTCTGTCGCTTCGTAAATTGACGAGAAAGGCTACTGACCAAGCTGCAGTTTATGACGAGTTGGGAATGAGAACGTGTTGTAAAAATACCTTTGCTCTTCCACTGTGCATCTGACGCATGGCCCAGATGCCCGGCACACTTGCGGTTAAATTCGGCCATGAGAGAGCGGTAGGGGTTCCGGATCAACAAGATGGCGGAGTCGAACATCTCTATGTCCTTCTGGCCGCTCTCGTGAGTTTTGATACAGATGGTGCGACCGCTCTTCCAGTAGTCCTTCTCTCCTTTGAAGCCTGTGACACAGAGTAGAGTAATGCCTTGCAGAGGACTGACTGGATGTGGGCAACACCTCATAAACCACCCTCAGTGGCTCTCAACAGTCCTAACCCCAGTACCCACATTTGTCCTTGGTTATTAAGTTACGACACAGAAAGTGCATGTAGATGAGATTGTGGATTACTGCACACAATGTGTGCAGTAATCCACAATCTCATCTACATGCACTTTCTAAACATTTTTTAAAAATCAGCAACAAGAGTTTCTTCACAAATTGAACAGCGCAGTAATCACTATCACTATATATATATATTTTACTTTTAACATAAAACCTCAGCATCCGAATTTCGATAGTTACATATATTTTTTTTTTATCAAGTTCAAAGGTTTGCCAAAGTGCAGGTATGCCGGCGACCCACTCCACATTAGCTGCTGGGTCAGGACCCACCAGTTGGGAACCCCTGCTCTAAAACACACGGCGTCTTTTGCCTCGCCCACCTCTGTTGTACAGGGTGCCGTCAAAGTAGAAGCTTCCGGTGTAGTGTCCGGTCACCAGCTCCACGAGATGCCTCACCCAGGTGTTCCCTGCACCGGGGAAGCTGGCGAGAGCCACCAAGGACCTCCGCTTCTGAGGCAGGAACATCCGCTCCCTGCACCTGGAGTCTACCAGAGGACAGTGAGACACAATGCAGTCACAAAGTACCACAACTGCGTGCACAGCAGTGCAGGCAACACTGCATCAGGTGATTCAGCATCGGGATATGGTGACAAGTGAAAAAAAATCTAGATTTAAAGATCAAGTCCTTGATTTGTTTGTGCACATAGTTGCCCTTGCGGCTGAAACGAGAGTGGTAAAAAGATTGTTATGCGTTGAAGCTTACGCAGTGCTGAGTGGCTATGCTCAAATTTGTGCATGCTCCCCTTACAACTACATGACCTTTGAAATAATTGTATTTTCTCTGTTGTACGTTGATATTTTGATCTGTCTTCAACAGCAGCCTCAACAGGTCAGTGAAAGTCGATTTTAAATGTTATTTATAAATAAATGTACTTACTTATTTACGTAAATTCATCCTGTATATATGCATAGAGCTTGGTATTCATTTGTGGTTTTCTTGAGACGGTATGTAATGCCGTCAAGAAGTTTAACTTTCAAATTTGGTGAACGGGGGCGAATGTTCACAGTGAGCGCGTTTTGTTTTAACTTTTAAACATGAACGTTTTGCGAAACCATTCCAAATTGTTACATATAAAGTGTAAATCCTCGGTCCAGCATCCATTTGTGTTCGCCGGGAAGTACCGCTTCAGAACACTCGTGTGTGTTCGCAAACGTTCGCCGCAAACTCAAAAGCAGATTTAGTTTTTTAAAGCTACTGTCTCTCCAGCGTGATGTCTCACCAAGGACGGGTGTGTGATAGACCTGGTAGCAGCCAGGCTCATCTGGGTCTGAGGCCGTGGCGGGGAGGGCGTCGGTGTGGTTCCGGCCGGCGCCATCCAAACATGGAGTCTGCTGCTGCTGCAAGCTGAGGCTGAGCAGCGCGGACGTCTGCGTGCAGAAGCAGTGGGGCTTCCTCAGCACAGCCAGCGGGAGCTCCTGCAAACCCCGACCCAAAGTGCTCCAGTCAGAGGGGCGTTAAGGAAATATCGATACACCCGAGCATCGCAATGTTACGTTGCACAATACTGTATCCATTCTCTTAAACTCTGTAAAGATTTTTTGTTATACTCAAATGATTTGTAAAAGGGACCATGTACAAAAAATAAAGAAATAATAATAATAATAATATATATATATAGCCTTTCTTACAGTATCGCAATATATCGAACGAGGGTCCCTATATCGCGATACGTATCGTATCAACAGATTCACAGCCCTATCCAGTCACAGGCTATGACCATAGTTCTATGGCTATGACTCATCACGCCCCTCCTCCCCAACGATTCTTGACTCATTTACACAAATGCATAACATAATACCATTAACATGTATGAACCTTCCTGAAAGAATCGAAACAAACATGATTACATTTAATATATTAGCAACATATTTAAAATACTGTAATTATAGATGAGCTAAGGTTAGATTAATATAATATTCCTTTAGACATTTTTAGATCCTTTCAGGACCCCCGATAAAAGGATTATTTGGCCTTTCGGGGGGTCCTTGCCCACAGACTGAAGAGCACTCATTCAAACTAATCCTTTTGGAATTTTGTCAATTACAGAGTGCCTAGAAAGGCGTTGAGGCTCTATGACTGTGGTGTTGTGGAACATGGTGAACAATCACACACACACACACACACACACACACACACACACACACAGACAGACAGACAGACAGACAGACAGACAGACAGACACATACACACACACAGAGACAAAGACACACAGACAGACACACACGCACACAAAGAGACACAAAGACACACAAAGACAGACAGACACACACACACATACAAAGAGACAAATACAAAGACACACAAAAACACACACACACACACAAAGAGACAAAGACACACACACACACATAGACACACAAAGACACACAAAGACACACACACGCACCAATACAACACAACGGACTCAAACAGCATCATTCTCAGACAACATTTACTCCGGCTATTTCTGCTCTGCAACAAATGCAAAGCAGCGTGAAGGACTGACTGCAGATGTCGTCTGCTCTTCATTAACGCCCCACGCAGGGCTCCCACTCCAAGTGAAATGTCAAAACTTTACCCGACTTTCACTGACTAAAAATCAGAATTTCCATGGCCTATAACGAATGGAAAAACAGGCCAACAGAACAATGCCTGGGACCGCCAGCATTGCAACAACAAACAAAATGAATATGAATGTGATTATATTTTGCCTAGTTACTATTCATGTAAACACAAATAGACTAGAATAGGTTCAAGATTTGTTGAGACATCTTAAAATGTACAGTAAACAATACCACATCCAGTAACTATGCTATGTAATAATATGCTATGTAATTATGCTGCAAACACACTTCCCTGATATTCCTTGATTTGACCCATACAATTACCAAATCCTCTGAATTTCCATGTCTGGAATAGACCTTTTAAATGTCATGATATTCCAGCTATACCGCGACCAGTGGGAACCCTGCACATTAAACGTTGAATAGTCAGTGTGTTCGAGCAGCGCTTCATATGGCACGGAGAGCTGCCTCCACAGTACCCTGATCTCAGGGGAGCCGAGGCAGATCTGTGAGCAGCTTCGTGGTGCGAGAGGCTGCCTGCTACACTACGGAGATGTGGCACAAGCTTCATACAGCAGACAGGTAGAGATAAAATGGTCACTTTGGAATATTTTGTATTTGCCAGAAGGTTTTCTCCACACACCTTATCAATGCAGATCTCCATGCAGGAATGCACCGTTAGGTTGGGTTGAACGGAGCAAATAATGAAGGCTTTAACGGTTCTCTCTGGGATCTTGAAGCAACCGCTGTAGTGAACATTTCTGACTGCGGGAAATTCATACATGTAATAATAATTACATACACAGTGTTCTATGTATTTAAACTGTATGCAGTAATATGCATCTTCCTGATGACCCTGACGTTTAAACGGAAGTTTACATTTTGACTAGTCGACCAGTCAAAGTTTACATTGAGCACAATGTAAACACTGTCGCGTTTATTTGCATATATATTTATCTAGTGCATATTTATTTGCGTATATCATAAGGCAATGTTACAGCGATCACATTCTTGAATCTGAATTCCTCAAACTATATTGTATTTTAAATGCCCTTGTCACAAACTGTATTACATTTGAGTGGCATTTAAAATATTTATATATGCACTGCAATATGTTTTCGGGCCAGCATTTAACCATATACTCTATATAAGATTACTATTAAGACTACTATTTCTGGCGCCGACTAGCAAGAGTAGCAACATTTAACCGTTGACTGATAATACACATCACAAATATTTAATGATTACTCATTGACTTCAGTAGACAAAATAAGAGTTTACTTGCAAAAGTTAATGTGCAAAAAAATAGTTTTTTTTTCTCTCGATTATTATTGTTTTTGTAATTTTTAGGAGCCGAAATTGAAATAACGATTAAAATGTGATTTATTGCACAGCCCTACTATACTGTATATTAACGTTTTAAATATAGGTATAAAGAGAATTAGTCACATAAGGACAGTTGACTCACATTTTCTGTGACCTGGGAGCTGCTTCTCCACCTTGTATATGGACAGGCGCCCAACGCCTCCGCAAGGAAACCCCCTCTCACCGCGGCACATCAGGCTGCAGTCCTCCTCCGGAGCTGGGGCGCTGCTGATGCGGTTCCCACAATGGCATTCAGCTCCGTACTCCAGCCCTGCGAATTGGTACCCACTAGCACCCAGCACACACAGCACACAACACGTCAACACAACACATCAACACACAGCACATGTCAACACACAACACAAGTAAGCACACAACACACAACACATGTCAACACACATCAACACACAACACACACACAACACATGTCGAACACAACACGTCAACACACAACACACGTAAACACACAAACACACAACACATGTCAACACACAACACAGATAAACACACAATAAACAACACATGTAATCACACGTGTAAATACACAACACATGTAAACAAATAACACATGTAAACATACAACACATGTAAACAAACAACACAGGTAAGCAAGCAACACATGTAAACACAACAAATAACACACACAAACACAATACATGTAAACACACAACACATGTAAACACAACAAATAACACACAAACACACAACACATGTAAACACATGTAAACACATGTAAACACACAACACATGTAAACACACAATACGTAAACACACAACAAACAACGCATGTACACACAACATACATAAACAGCACAAAACACACGTAAACACACATAAACACAGATTATCTTCAGATCACAAGGCTTTCCGTCAGAGCAGTTGATCACTCCAAGTATTTGGCCTGGGCTATATCCCATAGGGAGCAAGTTAACATTTAAATATTATTTAATCCAGACTTCTTTAAGCATATGATCCCCGTGATATTTTTTATCTGCAGCCATCCTGCACGAATCAGGGTGTAGTGGTAATACCCAGCTGTAACAAGAGAGAGGTCACCTCTGATCTGTACTTTACATATCCACAGCTTTGTGACTCATCCCTTTCTCCTTGGTGAGATAGAGCCCTCATCAAAGTTGACCTTTCACATGTGCTTTTTAGCTTGCTCATAAATTGCCTTGACTTTTCATTTTGCTCATTTTAATGGCTGTGCCACTTAGGTAACAAGCATGGGGGCTGTACATTTGGAGGGTCGAATTGATAGGTGACATTGCCTACTTCACCTCTTCATGGGGTGAGCTATAAAAAGAAACTCTAGGATTATTTTCAAAGGCATCGTTGCCTTTGGAATTATTCTGCAATGGCACACTACTACTACTACTACTACTATGTACCAATAAACGTACATTTTAATTTGACTGTTTTGCAATTACTTAATATATTTGTCTGTGCGTTTGTTGTGTGTATCGACTGGTTAAGATGCAAATAAATTGCCCTTCATTAAAGTTATCTGAATCTGAAAACAATTGTACATGTAATATGCAGTATGTGTCGTTTTCTTTTTTTTTTTTTTTTTTTATTATTTTACATGTACCTAATACATTTAATTTCGTTTTATTATTTTACATGTAGTAATATAAAGTATGTCTAGTTTTCTATTAACTATTTTACGCTTACGTAATAAATTCATAATGTGGCCGCAGCGAGAAGACAACGCACATTTAACCAACAGGCCGCTGTTAGCCAAATTGCTATATTCATCTCATTAAGCTTCCATGCGTCCATGCAGTCTCCTTCTG
>JAOEGT010090020.1:0-14095 GCA_025447795.1 Speoplatyrhinus poulsoni | reverse complement strand
AGCCCTCTGTTTCGTGTGTGCGCCTGTTGTGAAGTCTTGAATAAAACCCTTGTGTTTGGAGAACCCGCGTGTCGTGCCTGCCTGCACAACCCCTGACATACCGCTTATGCCATACCGCATGAAAATGACAAAACTGAAATGCTATTGCCTACCTACCTGCAAGTTGACATCTTCAAATGGCAAAACGGTGCAGCTTATGATTTCGACTCAAGTCTCTGTAGGTTAAAAGTGATCACCGTATGAAAAAGTTAATTTTATGGTTAAATTCACACATCTTAAATTGGTAAAAATGTATGGATCAATTATAATCTAGGACACAGAGCAGAAATAATACATAAACTACCTACCACTGACATAAAGGTAGGATTAGGCCTATATTTGCACGCTTTGACTGTTTCAGCCAGATAAAAGCAGCTGTAGATGCAGACGGCAATCACTTTGACACGACACCAGCTATTACTATTACTCCCGTGTGATGCTCGCAGTGGCAACAAAGTTGAGAATAAGATACACTTTTTAACTGTGGATAGATGATGTTGTTTTTGACTAAAGGAATTTAGAATGAAAAATTGTGCTATCATAATTAGTAATTAAACCATAATAGCCTACATTTCATACAAAACCTTTTAGCAAGACTATAAAAGAAATGTATTCTGTTTCTGCATTTGATTTCTGGGTGTTCTAACTGCCTCTTTGGGTGGAACAGGCACAGCCTGGCACACCTGTGGCTATGCCTAATATTTGCCATTAAAAAATATCAAGTTGATTGGCTGAGGGCTGCAAGCTGTGCAAGATGACTGTATTGTCCACAGTGCATTCAATTATGACATGGTGAGCTATACAGTATATGAAGGTAAAGGCTATTTGTTTCCACAAATTCCATAATGCCCCACTTACATAAAACTCTTTAGAAAGATCCAAGGGCAAGCCTTTATTAAAAGAAGACATTTTTAAAAGCATTCCTGTCCTGTAGTTTTATTAAACAATAGTTTTTAATTGCATACAAGTTAGAATTCAAAAGACAAAAAAAATTGGTATTCAAGGATTTCTGTTACTTTGCCTTGGGTTTGTTCAAGGATCCCAAACTGAAATACAGTGCTCCAGGTAATGGAAAATATGCTGTACTGACAGGCAGTTAGATCTCAGGGTCCTGTTTTCCCCCTAAATGTATAAATCTTTTTAATTTTGCCCCCATCCACCCTTGTCGTATATCTGTGGCAATATCAGTCCATCTTGACCGATTGAGATGCCTAATTTATGTTCAGGTCCAAGCTCTAGCAGAAAAATTAAGAGGGAGTACATCAATAGGCAATAAATGATTAAGTGCCTTCACCTCTGCAAAAGCCCTCTTTGTATTCACTTCTTTGGGTCCACACAAAAATGCAAAAAAATCAAACAAAAGAAAATCACATCTATAAGGGAGAAGATAGTCGCAATAATGCGATTCATGGTGTCATGTTATGTTTTAGGAATGCACATGTATATTGGCAACAGGTGTCTATTTCAAGCAACATGTCACCCTCATGCAGACATTTACTTATGTTTTTCAAAGATTGTGAGAGAGGGGAGTCTGTATGCAACGATATGTGGAGAGAGGTGTAAACCACGTTGTCTCGGAACAACAGGCCAGGTCTTTGTTGTGCGCCAGTGAAAGGTTCTTCATAGGTCATTAGTTTTTTATAGTGTGTAGTGGAGGACAGGTAAATGCCATTACCGAGACAAGTAAGATTAATGACACAGGTGTAGCTGCGCTCCAACCACAGCAAACCCTCTCAGGTAGGACACCACGCATAGGAGGAACACGGCAAAACAACACGTGACTTCTCCGCTCACCTCCGTAGGTCGCTAAAGTGACTTTCCAGATTCAATACTCAAATCCTGCAGGATCCCTTACCCGTGTGTGCTCCATTTAGACCTGACCTTTCTCAACACGCAGCTTGACTACATCCAGACGTGAAAAATAGGATCAACTCAGGAAGCACACAATCAGTCTCTCTGGGCTGCCACTCCATGTGCTCGGGGGATAAGAGCCTCTTGCAGACCAGCGGGCTAGCACTTAGGAGTTGAGACGGCACCGGTTCCATCACTGGCACTGCAGACTTGATTAGATTGGGGGTGGGGAAGAAGGGGGGAAGGGTTCAGGGGTATTTATAGCTCCCAGGCCAAATTCACCACATGTAAATGAAGACTGATCATAAATAACCCATTGGCAATGTTGCAGGCCCCCATAAAAAGTAAAAAGCTACAAAACGCCAGTATTCTCCCGCCTTTATGTCTGGGAGCATTTACGTCCTGTCCTGCATAGTTGTGGGTATTTTGCTTCCAGCCAGTTTCATTTTGACACTTCACATGCCCTTGCCCAACAAGGAGTTATACATCTGTACAAGAAGGTAGGAGGACAGGCATCACCAACCCGTATGAGGCCAAAGAAGATTGCACTAATTTATACCAGGTCATAAAACAGTACTGAACATATACATACATAGAGAAGGCCAGGGTAAGGAACTGCCATTTGGGGTATAAGGCCTCCACGCCAGAGTGATTGATGCCTCGTCTGGCAGGCGGCGACAAGGATTCCCGTATCTTTGCTAGCATGCGCTAGCTAGATGTCAAACTCCAGATGTCAAAATAGAAAAGTTGTTTACCTTATCTGAGTTTTTATATAATTTTATTATCAGCTTAGAATTAGGTGGCGTGCTTTTGTATTCTTGGGAGATTACACCCTTTTTTTGTACTGCCAAACAATTTCACATCCATTTTCTCGGGATCTGCAGTTTTGTGCCAACTGACTGCATGGTATCATGGTTGTGTCAGATGAACCGCCCAAGGCTTTTTCACTCAAGCCAGCTGGCATAGACTCACTGCTAACTTTCCTTGTTTTCTCACACACAAACTCTCAAACATGTATACACACATAATACACTAACAACATGTGGGGTACTAACATTCTCAGAAAATACAAAACCCTGCGGACAGTTACACACGAGAGCATACAATGACAATCACACACAAACACACACAGAGACACAGGCATGGTGTAAGGATGAAGGAGAAGAGGCCATGACAGTGTGGCGGTGTCGGTATGGGGGCCAGTCAGTGCTTTTAATCGCTCCATAGCCATAGCATCTGCACCATGCTCATTAATCAACATGGAGGTGGGCAGGGGGGCCCAGAGCTGAAATATGGAGGCACGTCGTCCCAACTGCATCCCGGCGTTTGGCTAAACTGTTTCTGCCACGTGTCCCACCCGTTCCCCCATACTGCTTGTTAGCTTTCCTCATCCGCCATGTCACACAACCTGGGCACAACATGGGTCCATTGTCCATCTGTTAGTGGATGTCACCGTGTGACCTGGCAGGAAACATAGAGGCTGTTATGCCCCTCTCCCCCGGTTATCGCCAGTCGCCACCATACTCCACTGTAAGGCTCTTAAATGCATGGGGCTTGACATGAACTCACTTTTTTGCCTTCCCAAGAAGTGTGTCTTTTTTTATTTGTACTATGGTGTGTGACAAATAACATGTCTGTGTAACGTGTCTACCTGTAAGGTTTTATTTTCATGTTATTTGTTTTCAACAAATAACGCAATGGGAACTCCTTTTTTAGGCAATTCTTTTTGACAATGGCAAATAGCGTTTTAATGAGTCAGTATCACCTTGAGATGTTAATCCCTACTTACAAGATATTGTGTTGAACAGGTGGCTAATACATTTCTGGATGCTTGTACATACACATGTACATTTTTTACATTTTCTCTGTTGTTTTAATTGTATGGGCATAATTTAGGCAGAGGGACACCAGCTGATTATAACATAAATAATAATAATAATAATAATAATAATAATAATAATGATAATAATAAAAATCCTGTGGAGGGTCCTTTGATTCTTAGCCTTCCAGAAACAAAGAGGCTGTCATAACCCACAAACTGCCATCTATGATGGATATGTTGGGACCATGATACCTTTTGGCCATAGGGCGTGGGACATGGTTGCCCCTTCACTTAGACAATCCATCCATCACTCGACTCTCAGAGAGCTGTCAGACACAAGACGGAAAACACCCAACGGTCATTTGTAACCATGCACAACAGCTAATGACAAATGCACATCACAGTGGAGCCACCATCTTGATTAGTGTCCGGGCATAAGAGGGTACTCTGTGTCTGGATGCGGTGCAGCAGAAAAGCTCATCACCAGCAATGGAAGTGACTTGGAAATTGATGGCAAAATGATTGCCGTGCTTGAAGCCGCAGAAACTGCCATGGTTATTACGATGTGTTTGAAAGGCCAAATCAGATTGCTGTAATGAAAGTGTGTCTCTCCATGCATTTGCCTAATAAGAAAAAAAAGAAAAAGAAATGAAAAAAAAAATGAAGGAGAAAGAAATCTTACACTTCCACGTTCATGTAATACCATGTGCTACTAAAGGGATAGATTTGGGGGCACGCGTGATTGTATTTTGACCTTTAACCTCTTCAGCAGGGAAGCTTGGAAGTCATTTTCTAGTTGGCATTTTGACTACTCAAGCATCTTAGTGTGTTTTGCATTCTGGCAGTACTTGGGAAGCATAGCTCAATTGTTCATTGGTGATCTAACTTTGTAGTCCTGTGGTAAGTGTTTACCTCCGTTTCTGTGGCAAAGTTTCTTTTCCCTTAAGGAAAGACTCAATCCAGCACTACATATTGATTAGCTAATGCCTTCTGGGGCAGAGAGCAATTATTAAGAATTCAGCACTGCCTTTCTAATGAAAATGGGGGGCAAAGCATGTATAATCCATACATGCTTTGAATGATTTATTAACAATTATTTGCATATGGAACCAATTTGTTTTATTACGTGCCTTTGTTTATTTATTGAGCAGTTGGGACTCTGTTAAAAATTAATAAGCAAATAATTGCCAACAACGCAAGACTTCATGTGGCTCAATGAAATATTGCTTTACAAAGTGACCCTGAGCGACCCCACTGTGCGTAGACAAATGCTCCCAGCAGACTTTATTGAAAAGCCCTCACACGGCTAATGGAGGACATCAGACTTAACCTCCGACTGATGCGCTATGATACTTAGCATGCACCATAATACAGGAAAGCTTATTTGAAATGACAATAACACTCTTACATGAATTAGTTGTTTTTGTTAGCTTCTTTTCCTAACCACAGCATTACTGTCAAATTAGCCTGACAATTTGTTTTGCTCTGTCTATCAATCTGCAACATTTCCATTCAAAGTCGTTTGTCATAGAGGCACTGCTTGTAGGTGTCAATCAAATCATTACGAGGTCATTGGACCCCTTCAACAACAAATGTATTATTAGGTTTATAATATATATTATTATATTGTTATGTACAAAACTCCATTTTTCATCATTGTTACATATGTACAAAATAGCACATATTCACTAGATTGAGAAATTAATGAAACATACATTTAATTACATTTTGAGAATGTGTGAATTTTGAGAATGTCATGACTGTCTTCTGGGTTGTCCCTGTGTCTCTCTGTCTGCACTTCCCCTCCCAACCTGTGGATGTCCTCGCTGTTTCCCCTGCTTCATGTGTGTTTGCCTTACCTGTCCCCAATCTGTAATAATCCCTTCATGTGTTAAATACCTGTCTGCCCTGTGCATTTGTCTGTATTCACTTGTCTGTGTCTGTTTTTAAGTTCTGTTCTGAAAACCCGGTCACCATTAAACATCATAGCAGCATTATCCTGCATGTGGGTGCTCAGTACCACCTCCAGATGTGACAGAATGTGTGAATGGACAGTTATTGTGAATCTCAAGTCAGTTTTAGATTTCCCTAATTGCAGCTGTAAAATTAAAAAAAGCTGCTGTCCCCAGATGGTGCACTCTTTCCTCACTCCACGACCTGTAAGAGATTAAATGGCCAGTCTCCATTTTCACCCTCCCCTCCATACATACACCCCCTCCCCCCCCCCCCTTCCCCCGCACACAACACGCTTTACTAAGTGACATAAGAAGCCATTAGTTTAAGAATCTGGGGAAGGGATGAAAGCACAGATTAAATCACTCATCTGCCCTGACCCCAAACCTGATCCACGGTTCTGGCCTCTCTTTCATATTAAAAAAATCTTTAGCGATGGTGACCTTTAAATCTTTTAAAAGATCGAGCTCCTTTAACGGAAATGAGGTTGGGGGGCTTTTGAAACCATTTTTATTTTATGATACTCTTGGCTTTAGTCCCAGTTGTTCTCCATGGATAATGTAATAATAAGAAGCTTGATATAATTTAAGTGTCATATTATCTTACTGGCAGAAGAAGCATAAATATGAGTATGGGTATGGTACTGTAGGCATACCATTTTCATTTGTAAATATTTATAAAGTATTAATTATATTATTTAACAGCTACATTACTGTACATAGACTACTCAGTGTAGTTATAACAATGCATCCAAATCTTGTGCACACATTATATATGAGGGCATGGCAAGTTTAGGTTCACGGTGTTCCTGCAAATAGATTTGTGAATGCAGTTGTTCTGGGCTGTTTATCAATGCTGTTTCGCTGTAGCTGAAACTATCCCTCGCTGGAGATGGAGCTAAGACGATATACTGTATACGGTGCCCACAACAACATACAGTACTACCCACAAACATTTTATCATGAGAGTGGTCTCAGTCTCCGATTACAATATGTGATGTACAATACTGTAGTGTTGTTTGTTGTATGTATATCCCTCTATACAGTCAACATTGTGACA
Organism: Speoplatyrhinus poulsoni; assembly: GCA_025447795.1. NCBI lineage: Eukaryota > Metazoa > Chordata > Actinopteri > Percopsiformes > Amblyopsidae > Speoplatyrhinus > Speoplatyrhinus poulsoni. The sequence continues at coordinate 7,371 of JAOEGT010090020.1, read as the reverse complement.
AGCACAGTTATGTCGATGATGAAATATCCAATATATGCAAAAATGTGATCAGTTGGGTTAATTAAAATGAAAGAATCATTTGGTAAATAATGCAAATCAAGGTCATAGAAATGACAACCAATTAGTCTATGCAACAGTTCATACCTACTGCTTTAAATTGAATGAAGCACTGCTGAGTGAAACATGTCTCTTATATTAGCCTTTGAAATTGCTTTGCAAATCAATACTTAATGCAATTCAATACATAAAGAACTATTTTGCCATCAGACTATCATTCTGCAAAGCCTCTAATCACCAGGCAGCTTATAGGTAGGCAGAATTCTAAGGCCCCGATCACACCGAGACGCATCGCTAAAGGCGCGGCCGCCTCAAAAGTGCATTGATAAACCCCCGATCACACAGAGATGCGCTGCCTGCCCGGTGTGTCCGGGGCCTGGTCCCACCGGTTTTGCTAGCGACACGTCGCTAAAGGTGCGGCCTCTTCCAAAGTGCTTTGATAAACCCCTGATCACAAAGCGGTGTGCTAAAAAAATGCAAAGCGCGTCCCCATAAAAATGCGCATGTCATTTGCATCATACCATAGGATAACAATGGTTTTGCTAGCGACGCGTTTGTAGCGGCACGTCTCGGTTTGATCGGGCCCTAAGGCAGCATGTGACACTTTCAACACTGTACACATACACACTACTATATTCCCAATTGAAAGTAGATGAAAGGCAACAAGCTTATACCTGATTTTGGACATAAAGTATACTGTTTTGAGGCATTGTTGTGTATGTTTGGGAACAATGGCGGACAGCCAGTTGAGAAAAGGAGGAGTCTCTTGGTAATATAGTCACGACCTCTCCTCAAATATGCTGTAAAACAACTATAGTTTGTTGACTAACCGTCAAGCAAATGAGTCAATAAACACGAGGTGCAGTGATGAATATGTTTGTTGTATGAGAGCATTGCCCTGATGTTTCCACGGTGGCTTTGTTCTTTGACCACTGCCTGGAATCATTTTGTCTCCCTCGACTCGCACAGTAACAGGCACCGAATTAGATTGAAGTCATGCTCGGATGGTCTCATCTCTCTGCGAATGTCATTGTTGTCATCGCCGGAGCCCAGGGCAAACATCCATCTGGAATCTCCGGTTGAGAGACCTAAGGCCAGGATCCGAATGCCATCATTTGTATACTTTGGTTATTTCCGATGTTGTCATTGATTCAACAAACATTATACAAAATCTTGCTGCATATCATTTTAATAATATATATAAATGAATAACAAATTGGCTTATGTTAATAATGTAACATTTTATTGGCAAAATAGAAACTTTAAATTGTCTCGCAACCATTTGGAACAACACATTACACTTGCAACCACTTTACTGTATTGGCCAGACGACATATTGACCAATATGCGGTCTGCAAAGCACACCTGACTCAACATAATTAGCTCACTCACCAGAAGTGAACAAACCGCATGGTTCTATCATGCATGTAGTGACGCAGGCCTCCAGCATAGCATTGTGAAGGATCGGCTAACTGATGCATTGTTCTCACACAGCTGAAGCTGCCTAATTTGTCATCACTCTCATATGCAGCCAGGTGTTGCTATGAAGCTCATTTAGCATTAACATTTTGTAATCACCAAGTGATTGATGCCTGGATTGAACAATGCTGTTTGGTTCTTGAAATCATCTTTATTGAAATAGTTGATGTAGTTCATGTACATGCATTGGATATTTGCTGGTAGAACCATCCTGATTGTGCTGATCTGATCTGATTTGGTTTGGTTTGCACATCAGTTAGTAAACTCTTAATTCAAAACTGTGTACTGAACCACCAGCCAATCAGTGTTGAGGCGAGTAGGTATGGCGTATAGACAGATCATTTACTGTGGTCTGCAAACCATCACCACTGGGTTCTTGTTCTGAATTGATGTGATGGTAAGTATGTGTTTTAAATTAATTGATTGGTTGAAGTTGGTCCAGTTGGTTGGTCCAGTCCATGTTTTGATTGACTCTACCTCTACATTATTGATATGCAGAGTGGAACATATCATGGGGCTTGCAAAAATAGACTGATTGTATGTTAAGTACGCTTTATTGGGTAATAGCACTTTAATAAGCCAATTGTTTATGTTAAAACAACACCATCCAGTGTTAACGCTGGCTTCAACTGCATGTGATATTCCAGACACATTGAGGAACGTGCCTTTAAATGAAGGGCTGTGTTTGTTCAACATGCAGGCGAAATACATGTTTTAGGTGACAACAACCTGTTGGCAGCACATGTATCAACAACCATACAACATAACAGTGTGCAAAGAAGAGCCTTTTAAACATGCACTAGTATGCCCTCTGTTTCAGTGTCCCCTTCCAAAATCCTTTTTATTTTCTTCGTTTTTATCAGAGAAATTGAGAGCTGCTTCTCGGAGCAAGAAATAAGAAGCTGGTCTCACTCCACTGGCCAAAGTAATAGAGAAATAACTGGAGCAACAATGTTATTTACAGTTATTTATTTATTTATTTGTTTGTTTAGAATATATCTCTAGTGTAAGGGAAAAAAGCAATATTCCTTTTTCTTTCATTTATTTAAAAACATTTTTTTTAACGGATCTTCCCTTACAGATAATGTTCCGGGCATCATTTCTGTGCTCTTGACCTCATTGTGCCCCAATCAGTGCATGCTGGGAATTATGGGCTATTTTGTTTTAATAAAACAATAGAATTTCTTGCGTTTGACTCAACTGGACATTTGAAACTGATATGGGATAGCTTCCAGTTTAACTGACCTGGGTTAAGATTACGGAGTTGTTTATATTATTTTATCAAAATTGAAATCCACATACATAAATAACATATTATATATTGCAGAATTGAACAAAAATGGCATTAACTAACCCCACAGTTTATGGTCAACAACAATTACAGGTAGACATTTACTTTTAAAATGTAAGACATTAGTGGACATTTTTATGCAATGCATTAATGCATACAATTACAAGTATTACAAGGAGAAGATATGGGATGCTAACCTGACTTGCCAGAGGAATTGTTGGCACAAGTCCATCTGGGAAGCCGTACATTAAAACTATTTATGATTGGCAGTTGAAATACAGTTGATTGGATGAATCATCTGGTCGTTTTCGGTGTCGGCACACCTAAACCACGCCCGTATAAACACAACGCTGATTGGACGCATTTGAAATCAGACACATTCAAAATGATTCTTAGGCTTTCCAGACTGATTCTCACGGCGAAAATAAACTGAAACTCGTGAGATCAGGATGGTCTCGCGAGCTTCAGTTTATTTTCGCCGGCTAAGGAGATACCATTGCTTGAGGGTACTTATGCACCAACTACGGAGCTGGAACCCATAACCTTCTGGCTGTGAGTCGTATAGTGTGAGACCACTATACTGAATATTAACAATGAAGTTATATAAATTACATGTGTTACTAAATTAAAACATGTACTAATTGATATTACTGTAGCACATATTACTACTGTAGATTTGCAACAGTAATAATTGATTTTGATCGCAAAGATTTATCTTCAGTAAAGGTAAAATTTGTCCTCTTGCCTCAAACCATCAAAACACACTAGTTTTAGGCAGAGGCTGTTATTAAGGCAAAGTGCTGCAATGCATTATAATTTATGAATAATTACATGCTACAGTAAATAAACATGCTTCTGTATAGAGTCCCTGTTGTGCTATTAAACATGAATAGATGACTTTTCAGCAGGGTGATGAAGAATGACTCACTCTCAATATGTGATATCCAATCTCGCTTTTTCCTTTTACCTTAAAAACAGATATACTGTACAGTATATCTGGTGTGCATGATTCTCTCTTTCTATATCCCTCTCTCTTATATCATCTAGTTCAGAAGATTTACTTGGATGGTTAAATTACACTGTGAAAGGTACATTGTTGTCAGAAAAATTGTAAACACTATTAAGATGTTACTGTTATTTATGATAAGTGAGAACAGAGGAAACAAGATAAAGGACATCATTTGAATTTAAAGCAAAAAGGTCAGTTTCATCCAGGTAGCTCTATGACTAATGCTGTATAAAGTGCAACTAATCTGAAATATCTGTAAATACATATTCAGTAGATGCAGTGGTTGTTCCTCGCTCTGTCTGTCTACCAACATTTTATAATTCTATAATATAACGAGTTTATCAGCATGGTAATAATAATGTGCTAAGCGTGTCATTTAATAAACCCTGAAGGAATAGACAATAAAATGTGGGATTGTCCTTGAGGTTGAAAAGACCCTTATGAAAATGCCCCTCCCATACTGTAGAGGGCGCTCCTCTGTACTCCTATCCCTGCAGACCGCCATAAGCTCAAGCATGCAGAAATGTTTCAAGCATAAACTGTGAGCGGTAGCATTGGTGTCTACGTTTAACTGGGTCTGGGTTTTAAAGGCGTGGACAGCGATTTTAAGCTAACAATAATAAAAGCTGCCTGTTCTGTGTGCGACATTAAAAGACACACTTGTGTCTTTAAACAGCCCTGCATGGTAGGGCAAACAAAGTGATGCAGACGTGCTACATCGCCACAGCCTTGACAATGTGTGTCCTATGTGTGGGGCGGAGCATGAGGCAGCACCCATATGGCATTGAAGGAAGAGCTGTTGTTTCGATCGAGTTCAACGGGTTCCAACCCACACCGCACGAATTACAGAGCAAACGCATTAGCAAGGGATGCCAAGCCCGAAGGCTTTTTGCATCTGTCACTAACGCGTTCTTGAAGTGTTGGAGTGTGAGGTTTACGTAACTACTGCACAGTGCTACTGGTTTCCACCACCAATTATGCGCACACAGAACTGGCTGCTGGCAGACCATGACAAAAAGCTTACAATCACGGAGTCCACCTTCAATGGCCTTTCTAGAGTTACATCTGCCCTTAGTTCCCTCATAGAGGAGCCAACTAACTTCCTGAAGCCTGCCTGCTGTCCCCAGGGGGAAGGGTTCAACATTGCCAGGTGTGCGTTAGTATGAGCGGGAACAGAGCCACAGTGTGTGTGAGCCCTAGTGCCGTTCAGCACGGCTCGCGACGTGCCCTTCTCCGCTTCTAATGTGCCGGTGGGTGTGTGATTGATTTTTGGCGCAGGAGCGGGCGTCTTAATGTTCTAATGCATTGCTCTGTCACAGGGGGCTGCATTGGCAAGCTGCCCTTTGCAGAGAGTGATCCGCCGTTCGATTGGATGAGACCGGGGTAAATAAATAGACAGAGGCTGAGAGAGGAGGTCTGGATGAGGAGAGCCAGGCAAGGAGCATAATTACACTGCCACACACACACACACACACACACACACACACACACACACACACACACACACACACGTGCAAATGGTAGTGTGGGGTGGGGGACAATGGACAAACTAGTGAACAAACTTCTCGGTCCACAAACATGCTCACACCCACAAACGCTTCCATATGTTGCATGCATAGACAGATATTTCATTTATTTTTATTCAAAATGGTCTTTGCCGTTTTTTAACCAGGTATTGATTTGACAAGGTAGACCCCGCTGGTTTTAGGCCACAGGCTCTTGTGGGCAGCAGGATAACAATGGAATCAATATTATATATCATAACCATTTTCAGCAGCATTTTGTCTGCTCAGAAAAACCACTAATAGCTTTCATGTTGTTAATTAGACAGCCTGTCTCTCTCTCTGTGTGTCTGCCCTCTGTCTTACTGTTTATCAAAGGCGTTTACTCCCTGGTGCTGCTGATAAAGTGGAAAGACTGCCATTCCCCCTGCCTCTAGTCATTTGAAACCCTTTAAAGGGGCAAATTGCTCATCACTGTCACCGTTATGACCAATCTTTTCTGTGATGGGCCCATGCGCAACGTAGAGCAGATGTTTTTATTAGACAGACCTGTCAGAAGTGAGAGGCTGCGTCTAGACACATCCAGTCTAGTGTTGCTGTGTAAGTACCACCTATAACACTAGCGGGAACAGGCAAGGCATTTCTGTCTTCTGAAACATGAAAGGGCTTCATGTCATCAGAAAGAACGACATAAACATACCAATTGCGGAGGGTGAAATTTGGCATCATAATTTGAACAGCCAATCCTGCCTGTGCCAATTACTGTCTCGGTTGAAATAACTTTCCAAGAGTGTTTGTTGCCAAAAAAAAAAAAGAAATAAAATGAAATGCAATTTTTGGCTTCAATGGAGAGGTTCAGTGTAATGACCTGCAATGGAGAACACAGGATGACAAAGTATGAACCACCAAACAAGTGAAAAATACACATTTAAATGTTGGAATACTGTACTGCATGTAAAGCTTAACATTTGTCCAATTAAAACATGTGCTCCATTTTCATGAGTAAAATCACCACTTACTGAAACAGTAGCACAATGGTCAGTTAATTGACTTTTCATTTTATCGATTTCAACCCAGGTTGATTTACTCGATTATTTTTATTTTACACTTTATGAATTATGTTAATTTCACTCATAATGGAATTATTTACTTCCATTTGTAATGACCAAGCTTGCGAGAAGGCGGCACCACTTAGCACTTGGTATCTTGAGTCACCATTTATTATGATTATGGGTTATTAAACTTTGCAATGGGAAGGCATTGTTTCATTTGAATGGCTGTACCACCTTTACATTTTAAAGACAGGGCTAAGACAAAGTATTGATGTTAAAGCCAAAGGAGAGTAAGAGGGTGTGTGGCTCTGGTACGATCTCACGACGGCTCGTCAGTTTATCTTACTTTAACCCTAAAACATTAATTATTCATAAAAGTTATTTAATAACTCACAGTTCAGGGGTACCACCCACCTGATTTTATTCAGTATCTATATCAAATACTGACCCACTGCAGCTTGGAACGGCTTAACATTTAAGTATTAATATTTTATTAATACGCTAACGCACACACTCATAATGGTCAGGAAGAGAGTGAGGCTGAAGAAAACAGAATTTACATTACAGGAATTTACATCAAGTTTTTAGCTACATCGTCTGAAATACAAATATGCAGAATCCGCATCACTGAAAAGAAAAAAGAAAAAAAATTTAATCAAACGGTTTCCACGTCTCCAGCCGTTCAAACACAGCGTGCGTCCGCACGGGGAGGTGATGCGCTATTTGTCCTTCCCAGGCCAGAGCTGATGTCAGTGTCCTTAGATCAGTCAGTTTGGGACTTTCGTCCCTCAAGGCCGACTAGGTGACTCCCTGATTTAGTGTTATACCTAGCGTTTACTAGTTATATCTAGTTTTATTTATGGTGGCATTGACTTACGCCAAATGGCGTACCATGATTTTATTTATATATACATATATATACACACATACATATATATACACACACATATGTATGTATGTATGTATGTATGTATGTGTATA
>JAOEGT010090009.1:0-14096 GCA_025447795.1 Speoplatyrhinus poulsoni | reverse complement strand
GTTCTGGAACTGAGTCCACAAACATATTCGACTAACACACTAAAGCCTCAGGACCAGAACATCCAATCAATCAGAATGAACCAAATTACAAAACAACTAAAACAAAACTACATTACCTATTAGAAAACACAAGCACAAATCAAAATGCAGTGCTATCTGGCCCTAAATCGACAGTACACCATGGCAAACGACCTGACCATGGTGCCTGATCCACACAGCAGAAATACATTGACAAAGTACAGGCTCAGCGAGCACAGCCTTGCTATTGAGAAGGGAAGACACAGTAAACCTGGCTCCCAGTAGAGGAGAGGCTGTGCAACCTCTGAACAAGAGACAGAGCTGCACCTCCTTTTAAAGTGTGAGAAATAATAATCAATCAGAGAGAGGCCCCGCCTCCAGAGTCAGACTCGGCCCCGCCTCCAGAGTCAGCTCTGCCCCCCTGGTCAGTTCTGGCGGCTCCGCCCCCTTCAAAATGTAAACTTGAGGACCTCCCTGATGGAGAGAAGCTGTCAGTCCTTCTGGGGGAGGACACGGGCAGCTGTGCGTTGGCCGCACGATATGTTACCGCCTGCCACAAGATGAGGGACAGGCCTGACGTGTACCAATATGTATGTGATATTTTATTGTATTTATTATCCTTGTTTATAATCAATACCTCTGTTTAATTTACTTATGTTTCATCTGCTCTTGTTATTACTATGTTATGTTATTATGCTCCATAGTTTACTTTAATCCCAATAATATGGGGGGGCGGGGGGGTGTATAATACTTTGGCAATATGTATATGTACTGATTTGAATTTATTTTAATTTAATCGAGAGATAGGAGATAGAGAGAGAGTGAGAGATGGGGAAGAGAGAGAGAGAGAGATGGGGAAGAGAGAGAGAGAGAGATGGTGAAGAGAGAGATGAGAGAGATGATGGCGAGACCTGGCTTTGTCCTCCCTCCAACCAGGGGGAGAGAGAGGACGACTCCTCTCCAACAGAGGGGGGACATTTCATTCCATATATCATTTCAATTCTTGTTGCCTCATGGACACCATTTGAATCCTAGCCGTCCCAGAAGGGTGGATTCCTCCCTCTGTGGTCCCGTCCCAAGGTTTCATACCCATGCGGTCTTTATGGATGTTTTCCTCTCCCGGGGGGAGGAGCAGTGTTGCTTGTGAAGTGTGAAATGTAGGCTATACCTAACCTGACATGCCAGATGGAATTGTTGTCACAAGTCCATCTGGGGAGCCGTACATTGAAACTGCGAAAGGCAGTTGATGTGTTTCTACCTTTATTTTATACCTACTGTGTTGGTATTTTATTGTAAAGCACTTTGTGATTCTATATCTGTGAAAAGCGCCATATAAATACACTTACTTACATGTATTGCTTCATATAGCTCAACCAACGTGAGCCCCCCATGTCCGCCATCCAGGGTGGCTGTGTGACATTCACACACACACACACACACGCACACACCTCACTTAAATAAAGTGGTTCAAGCAACATACCGCTCATAGCTCATGCATGAGGGGGTCCGTGAGCTATGGGCCACTTTATGTGGTCGTGCACAAACACCAAATGCCAGGATAACAACTGTAACCATGCGCCAGATCGAGCACCACACCTCTCTGTTATACTTCTGGCACCTCCAAGCAATAACACAACCAATAACGATACATTACACGCCACTGAAACTGTGGCTGTCGTTAATATTGTATTGACTCGCTTCTATTAGCCATTCGTTTTGTGATTCCAAATACCTATATTGACAATCTTGTTACCGTCTTAAAAATATAAATGAGACAGTTAAATTGTCCTTTGGACTGTTCCAAATATCTCAATATCTAAATATCTGAGTTCACTTCCCATTTTATGAAAGGATCTCCTGCTAACTATGCAGGTTGTGGTTCAGAATGTGACTCTTAATAATAAATAATCACAAATCATAGCCTTTGGAGAGAAAATTAGCACTGCGGAGGACTCAGAATAACATCTCCGCAAATTATAGTGTGTGGCTGGCTGCAATGCATTTTACTGTCTTCTCTACACAGTAAAAGGCCTATTTTAGGTCATTATATCTAAGCTCTTTGACAACTCCTTGAATACAGAGCAAATGTTTTTCACACAGGGCACATGACAATGACAAGACATGCTAGAATACAATGTACAGTAGCCCGCTAAATCCTAGACTCAATAACAAAAGCATTAACAAATGCTAACAGTCATGCGGTCAGCAAATGCATTCAGGGGAGGGAGCAAAGTGTGTATAATAAAATACAATTCTTCCCTGGGGTCTAAAACCTATGCGAGACTCTCGCACGCTCACTTTTAAATGTAGAAAATATACTGGTGGCTCTTTTGTGGTATTTGTGCTTCTGGCTGCTATACAGATATTCTGATGGTCCCCAAAGAGATAGATAAGTCCCAGCCACATACAGCATAATGCTATTCGCTCAACGCCCGTGGCTTTGTAGCTCCAAGTTGGTTGCTAGCGGACATTCCAGGCTCTGGTACTATATGTCTCTTGCTAATATTTCCCATCCTTAATGTTTCCGTTACTGTATGTCAGTCAACAGCTTCCATTGGTAGTCGCCTCGAAGTTCAGATTAGTTTATCTCCTGTACCCGACCACTTCACAGTTACAGAGTTATTCCGCCTCTAAAAACGCTTGACATTCCACGTCTGAGGCTGTAGCCTGTACCAAGCATATCTCCTGCTCTTCACACTTCCGTACAGCACTTGACAGGGACAAATTCTCCCGACCTCTAATTCGCTCTGTAAACACCGTCTGCCCTTATTGCGGCACGGCGGGGCATTCTGCCCTATCTCATTAGCTTCGTCCCCCATCTCGATAACGAGATAAATGTCTACCTGGTATCAGTCAGTGTTCCTAGGCGATTACAGGAAGCACGATCGCTTGCCCCCTAATTGTCTTCCAACGGGCGCTCATCTACTACGTCACACTCGTTCGTAAATTGACCTCACAATTAGGTTAAGATCAAATTGACCCCCCCACACACACACACACACATCTGATTGGTTGTTAAGTCGCTTGTGTATTTATCCATTAGAATCACACTTCCTGCGAGTTAAGGGCCCCGGGAGGCAAAATCAAACGCACAGCACCTGGGGTAATGAGTCCATGCAGGGGTAGACTCACAGAACCAGCCTTAACTTACATCTGGGACCCAGTGCTGGCGAACATAATGCTTTTAGTTTTCTAGCGTTTTAAGCATACAAAAAATATATTAATTTTCAGCGGATCTCTTAGTTTAGCCAATATTAGGCTTGACAAAACGTTTGTCCCGTTTTAACAAGTATTTAGAAAAGATATAATTTTGTATTTTCTATATTTCTTAGCAAATGCCTTCCTTTCAACATATTTGTAAATGGGAACATACATTGTATTGTTTCGGGTACTTATTAGTCCATTATATTCTTGTTTTCTGTAAAAAAATACGATCGATGTATAGCTGGCCAGACGGTCAGCAAGACGCCGGCGGCAATCGCCAGCATTTAGGGGCATGACCAGGGTGGGCGGCAAGCGTTTTTGGGTTTACTGCCGCAGCACCAACACACATGAATAGGATTTAATGACATCATGCCGCCGTTGCCGCCGGTAGTGTGAATGCCCCTTAAGAGAAAATATCGATTTGAATACCATGTGACTTAGCATCTGTCCCTCTCTACCAACGTACCATAACCTTGATTCACTCATCTCAGAGTCCGTCTTTAGTCAGACAATGGACAGGACAGGATGTGTCGCTGTGTGAAAACGTACTGCAATATGGATGTGTTCTGTGGGCTGTGCTAGGGGCCTGGTTGGGGGGAAGGAAATGTGCTTCCACAAAATATATGAAAAGAGTGCTTAAATCAAGAAGAGAGTTCTCAAAAAAGAGTGAGGTAGCACGTCTTAAATTAAGTCAGACGGAAAGAGTATTTTACAAAACGTGAATGATCACATTTTTGAGTACTCTCTTTTTGAATACAATAATGGTGTCATAACAGAACCTGCCATTACCCGATTCAATCCGCAGAACCCCCTCCCCACACACACACACACACACACGCACAAACTAAATTGTTTTCATTATTGCCGGTCGCGTGACCGACGGTCACAGCGAGGTCACTTACAGCGGAATGAGAAAGCCGTTACATATGACAAATTGAGTCTCAATGTGGAGAATTCAATTAAATCGTGAGAGAGCCACAATGGCTGAAATAGTCTGCAGTTGTTTACACCATTTACTTGTCTGGCCCATGGGACAGTGCCACGGTGATTGTGTATGGAGACAGCCTCCATATTAGCTACTTGTGCAGCTTGAATTCCATCGGGCGATGTCCCCACTTTATTGTGTCATGAATTAGCGGGTTTCATTACCGCGCCTGTGATTCTGTGTGCGCGTGTGTTGGTGTGTGTGTGAAACGGCGCGATAGCAGCCCTCCTCGTCAAAAGAGCTGCTCGACGGACTCGGCTCTGGACTTGAGAGGGTCGCATGAGGGTCCCTATGGAAACGTGGAAGCCTCTGGAGGCTTCCTGTACTCTGCTTGCTGCTTGTTTTTGCCATGTACGCCTGCCCGGGCACCCTTACCTGTAAAGCACCTTTCATGTTCTTCAGAGAGAAGAGACACAGGTGCTTCACATTGAAATTAGAAGGACAAAGGATAGGGTGGCAGTCGGTAGAGCGGGACGGTAGGTGATCCAGAAGTCGCTGGTTCGAACCCCGCTAACTTCTCCCCAAGTGTCGAGGTGTCCCTGAGCAAGGCACGTAACCCTAACTGCTCCCGGTGGTTGGATGGGTGGCTGACATCATCATCGGTGGGTGAATATGAGGTTATACCGTGCAACGCTTTGAGTGGCTGGAAGGTAGGAAAAGTGCTGTATAAATGCATTTAGCATTTTGGCGAAATATTTTAGTGAAATATGTAAAAGAGAAAATAAAAAAAGAATGAGAAACTGTAATGTTTCAACAGACTTAGACAGGGCTTGAGAAACATTCAAGAGTATTATCAACAAAGAAACAGCAAATAAACAAATTAACTCAAACAGTAATCCATTATGGAAAGAGGTCAGAACAACTATTTTTTCACTGAGATTATTGTGTTGGAACCTTGTTCACATTAGCGTTCTCACAGCCACCCTGCTGGCCGTCCAATCAGGGTGGGGTAGTGAGATGACATTCAAGTTAAGCATGTGGTGGTAGAGCTAGATGAGGCGATAGAAACAGTTGGTTCAGCGCTGTCCAATAGTTTTAAAATGAACCAGAGGTCTCCATCAAATAAGAGGAAACGACTTCCCAATGGAGCGCTGCCAGACCTTATTCACAAAGTAAATTTTAGCTCTGAGTGAGCCAGCAGGGAGGAAGCTTCTGGACCTGTGTTTAACAGAAACAAGGTATTAGAAACACAACGCAAAGCACATGGACCAATGGAAGCAAAAAAAGAATAATCAGAGATAATGATAAATATCTTAGTCGCCCGTCAGCTTTTTATAGTTCCTGCCAGCACCGCACCCACACCTTGAAATGCATAGTGAAGCCAATAACAAGTGGCTTTGTTGTTGTGAGCGTTACTTTATGCTCTTTACTTTTTTTCAGGGTGCACATGTACGGTTAAGCTAGCGAAATGTGAGAAGACATTTAGTGAATTTGCCAAAAAGTCTGTCTATAGCTGACTATAGGCACTGACGAAATTCCCCAAAGCAGCATTTTTTGGCAGGACGTCTCTGGACGGGAGTGAGCTGAATGCCCACGGTAACTCAACGCATTTGACGTGACCTGGGTAGGACTTTTGCCTCGGTGTCTCGGGAGGTGGGCCTGCATCGTAACCTTGAAGGCGACCTTGGCTTCTCCTTCGCACGGCCTCCTCAGAGGAATTGGCAGGCAGTCGATGTGTTGCTTAAGAACCCTGAAGTGGGCTGACCTCACGCCGGAGTAGAGTGGATAGAGGGGGGAGCGTTAAACCAGGCCCTTGCTGTTGATGGATAGCCTCTCTTACATCTAGGCCACTCCGTAGCCCAGACCTCAGCAGGCCACCATCTGTACCGTGGCAAAACGCCACGAAGGAGAAAGCCCTCTCGCTGCAATTGTTCACCGACAGACTTGAGCAATTGAACGATAATTAATTAAACAATGGTTCTTTTGTTTGTTTCTATACATTCATGGTTTCACAGTCCAAGTTGGGCCATACAGTCCATAATGTCAGGCATAACTTTTCTGCATAGTTTTTTTCCCACCGCCTCAACAAAACCTTGCAAACCATGGCCCCCTTGTTTACATCCAGAGATCCTGCTATTGTGGGTGACGTGCCTGATAATGGGCTCTAATTTGCCATAATGCATGACGCGAACAACCTCTTCGACCAATAGAAACGAAAGCTAGAACAGAGAAAATGGATTGAGGTCAAGGTAACTCAATGAAAGGAATGGGTTGGCCTATTTCCTGGATTTGGTTCCTGGCTTTCCTATCTCTCGCTTGGTGAAAATCCTTGGTCGCCTGCATGCAACTAAGGACCATATTTCCCAGACACACTATGTCAAGATAAATATTTGAAGACGGGGTAATGTAAGTTCAAATAACATATGTATCATAAAATCATGTAATACAAATGTGTAGTGTGTTATGTTTATGGAATATTGCGTTGTTTGTATATATATTTACCGTCTGTTGAATCCATAGCGCCTTATAAATTTGTTGAGCGCATTCGTTGTATAATCTGATGTAGGTTATGTTAGGTATATTCGTTAATAAAGCGTATCTAAAAATACATGTATTGGATATTGTTTCAGTGACGAGTACTATGTGATGGAAATTCAATAATAAATAAAAAAAATCTAAATTTGCTTATTGAAAATCTTGTAAATGTTTCAGTCAAACACTATCATGCAAGTACAGAAACATGCATGGTTATATTATCTTACGTCCTTTTGAATCCATAGATATCAAATATATGATGACACATATATATTACATATTGTTTATAAGCCCAGATGTAGAAGTAGTCAAAACAGACAATAAATATCTTAGTCCCCAGTGGGTTTTAAGTGTGTTCTTGTGTGCGTGTGTGTGCGTGTGGGGAAATTAAAAGGCCAAGTGTTGGTCACCCACACCTCTGCGATTAGTTTTTCCTGATGCAGCTCTCTCTGGTATTGATTCAGACTGTCTTAAAAGTGCAGAGAGAGCGGAAGAATAGATGCATTCCCAGCCATCTCCTCCTTGACTCTGTGATCTCTGCAAAGGCAGTCTGGCCTCGCGGCACATTGAGGTTAAAGAGACGCATAGACTTCAAATGTCAACATAAGTATTCTAAACTTGAGTGACTAAAACAGGCTTACGAAACAGTTTACAACACGTCATCTCTAAGATCATAAGGTCACCATGGCTACATGTGGATGGTGGGTGGATGCGGGCTACACATTTTGCATTGCTATTATCTATCCATCCTTGACGTGTTTTGAGAGAGCACTTAGGCTTTCAGGCATTCAGTCTAAGTGATTAGTAGGAAAGGAATGTCCAGGACTGGAGAAATGACCGTGGTGCTGAAGGACACTACTTTTAGTTTACCTTCCTCCCTTCCTTCCATTTTGTCCTTCCTTCCTTCCTTAATTCCTTCCTTCCTTTCTACCTACATTCCTTCCTTCCTTCCTTCCTTCCTTCCTTCCTTCCTTCCTTAATTCCTTCCTTCCTTTCTACCTACATTCCTTCCTTCCTTAATTCCTTCCTTCCTACCAATCTTCCTAATCCTACCCAAGTTCCTTCTCGTCAATAAAATACCAGAGAAAACCTCCCTTTATTAAGTTGACAGCAGCTGTCCATCCCACACAAGAATTAGTGTACTGCTTTTAGGAGAAATGTCCTCAATGATTCAAGGCGACCCGTATATTGGACTGATATTACATCAGCACAGGGTTGTACTGTAGATCAAGAATAGTCTTTTCGGCGAGAACGGTTCAAAAACAATTTTAAAAACATTGTTACACAGCACCATGTGGACCCAATACAAACCACACAGTTCTAAAGTGATAAAAAATATAGTTATTGGAAACATAATTTACTTTGTTAATCCCAATAACATGCAAATTGAATTTCTTGTTTTGAAGCCACATTGGTGATAGAGAAAACATAATTGTGGGAACATAATTGCACTAGAGCAATAAATATTTTATTTTTCCACACATTTAAAGTTACTAATAGGATTGTTTCTTTGATGATTTCCATAGAAAACAAGATATTTTAGTCCATTCCACAATAAATCCTGCTGCATTAAAGCATGTATATGTGGGTTTCTTCATTTTACTCGTTTTGAGGCTAAATATAGTGAATACCCTGGCGATTCTAATTAATGTTGTAATTGAACGCACAGGGAACTGACCTAGACATGGGCTTTATCAGGTATCTGGACTCTTTTCAAAAGAAACATTCAACTCTAGATAACCCCTGGTTAATTATAGGCTGGATGATTGTCCTGCCTTTGTCCAAGCCCGACTGGAGCTCACAACAGATGGAAATTAACGTTTGGACTTATCGGTTCCATTGTTCCCCCAAACCTCGAGCTTCACCTCATACTTTTACAACCTCATTCAATCAGCGTGTCTTACATACTCTGGCTTTATTCAGTCCACATGTGAATGGTACTGCAGCTCAGGAGCATTAGTGCCGTTTGAACTGGTAGCACTCATTCAAGTGCTAGCCTGTACATTCAGATCTCACCTGTGCTTGATGAGGTGATCTGAGAAGATTGCAGCATCTCTTTTTAGGCTCTTCAATGGCAGATGGAGGTTGTGACAATGCGAACTGCATGGCACGGAGCAAAAGTGCACTTTACATTTGCAGTGGATCTCGTACTGAAAAACTTTAAAGTGTCTCTCTCAACAATGCACAATTGCCTCTTCACATCCTACATTTCTGCAATTTGATGGAGTGATTTAAGGTCCAAATAGTATTAAGCGAGACATTGCTAAATTAATCAAAGAAGAGATTCATTACATATTCAAGCGCAGGCTGCACCATTTTAAATTGTAATTTCCCTTCAAACAAATGCTGGACAAGCCCCCATGCAAGAGTTGAGGGTAGGGATGGTGAGGTGGCTGAGACATTTTTATCTCCCTTTCATGGACATAAAAGTCAGTCCCAGAACCACTTTAACATCACAAGGTGATTTTCTGATGGAATGTCGGTGACAAAAGAAATGAAATCAAAGTTTTGAGGTAGTTTATGGAGGCTCATAACTGGTGGCGTCAAGTTAAAAGTCCATTACACAAAGTGGGTACAACGTGAGAGCGCAGTGTTCTGCAGTTTAAGTAAAGTGGAGGTTAATATCCACGTGAGCCGCAGGAGGGGAAAGAATATCCCGCCCATATAGCAGCACAACACACTTAGCCAGGGACCAGTTGCTTCCCTCTGTGTGCCTTCTCCGTTTGAAAAACACTTAGCAAATACCATTTCTATTATAAAATATATGAAAAGGTAAAGGCAGCTTGCTATCTTCGAGCTCAAATCAAAACAAAATCTCTCTGTAGCGCTGCCCCGCACATTGAAATGCATTGCAAAGCAAAGAGGCTTTGTTGTGCTGTGAGCGGTGTTCGCCACCTTGTTTAAGTTACTATTTACGGAGCCAGCGCTGTGTAGAAATATCAGATTATTTATTCAGCACGCACAGAGAACAGTAAGATAGCGAAATATTTGGTGAATTTGACAAAAACTGTATTAGCTTAGAGTTATCTTACACTAGCTGACTATACCTTTCTGCTCCTACGGACAAGATAGTTGTATTAACTGATGATTGATCTCAGGTTTTGAAAATGTTGAAAATTCCACGAGTTATCATTTGGCCTGTAAGCATCCTTGAGCAAAATTTCTAACCCCTACAATGACTAAAAATAAGTCTGACTCCATATTTTCTGCTGTTCTGCTGAATGTATTATGTTTGTACAGTATGGATGTGTGTATGTGTGTCATGTGCAATTTGAAACTAGATTATCTTACTTTGATTCCTTGGAAACTTCTACTGCAACACTCTGCTAAAGTTGGAGTGAGAGTACAAAGCGATAGATATGTGAAGGGTTCGTCAGTTCTTGGTTAGAATGAATTTCAGCAAGCTGGTTTAACAAACTCTAAAATTTAACCCTGAACTCTGAGTTGGCCAACTCTGGGATGAAAAACTCAGAGTTTTTGTAATTTCAGGGTTAACAAACTTAAAATTTGAACTAAACCTGCTTGCCTAAATAGGGCCCAGATCTGCTGAAGCTTGTATGTTCACAGATATGCCCCCCGGTGGCCAATGAACAACACAAGAGCACATAGTCCAAACCTAAAAGCACAAGTGGTTCATTGCTAAGAAGAGCCGTCATGCTCAGTATAGTTTCCCTGGAATAGCAACTAAAGGTCATGCGGACTAATAAGAGCACCCAGCCAGGAAACTGTTTGAGAAAACACCAACTGACATTAGTGTTATGTTTTGTTGTGGCTCGGCATCCCCCTGATGGATAAGCTTTGCCCCATGCCAGCTTAATGGATTGACTGAAACCCCTGTCATTCTAAGGGAATACACAGGGTCAGAATAAACAAACAGCTTTTGGTTCAGAAAACGGTACTTTAACATGAAATATTCTAATATTTGCCAAATACCAAAATCAGTAAACATCGAGTAGACATCTAGATGGAATTAGGATATGCTATTAGTTATAATTAATTTTCCCCCTGTGAATACCCAAAAAATTATCAAGCAATTTATGTGGAAAAATACAGCCAAGAGTGTAGATTTAAATTATTGTCACCGCTGTGAAAATGTTTTTACTAAAGGTGACAGAATAATTGCGCACCATTAATTTGATGTTTACTGCTTTGAACTGGAGGGACGGAGACAGAGCTCCAAGGTGACAGTCAGTGTGGTTATACTGCCAAGTCAGGCAGAACAGAAGAGTATTATAGTTCTGGATGCATTGTGTCCAAGACCTAACACATTTGTGTGTGTATTCATGTGTGCCTGTAATATGTAATTCTAATAATAATAATAATATATATAATAATAATAATATATATACAGTATATACACAGTATATGTGGGTGTATCCGTGAAATGTATTGTTTGTGTGTTATTTTTTCCACAATATAAGATGTGTGATATCTGTATTTATTTATTTATTTATGTTTTATTGTTAAAGACACAACCTCTTTGAATTATATGATTCTTTAGCAGGTTGAAAAATGTGGTAAAGACAACTTTAGACGAACAACAACACAAGACACATTAGACCGTGTCATGATGTATTTTACAAACATAAAGCCAAAATGGAAATGCCATGTGTGAAGAAATAAGTACACCTTTACTGATTCCATAGGAATTAAAATGCAAAGTAGTAGACAGACGCTGCTAATCAAGTGCTATTGTGTCATATATATATGTATACATGTATAGTGTCATTTACTATCAGCAAGTGTGACCACCTCTATCAAAACCAAGGTTTTAGCAGTTTGCTGGTCTGGAGCATTCAGGTGTGTGTTAACGCAATGCCAGGGAGGGATGACATCAGCAATGATCTTAGAGAAGCAATTGTTGCTGCCCGTCAATCTGGGAAGGGGTATGAGGCCATATTCAAACATTTTGAAGTCTAACATTCTACAGGGAGAAGGTTTATTCAAAAGTGGAAAGCATTCAAGAAAGTTGTCAATCATGTTGAAATGAAGATGTCCCATCAAATTCACCCCAACGTCAGACCGTGTAATGCTCAAATAAATCCAAGAGTTACATCTCAGACTTTACAGGCCTCAGTTATAATGTTAAATGTTAAAGTGCATGGCAGTACAATTAGAAAAAGACTGAACTAATATGGTTTGTTTGAAATGGTTGACAGCAGAAATCCTATTCTCTGCAAAGAACACTGCAGCACAGCTTAGGTTTGCAAAGTTGCATCTGAACAAATCACAAGACATCTGGAACAATATCCTTTGGACAGACGAGTGGAGATGTTTGGCCATAATGCACCGCGCCACGTTTAGCGGAAACAAAACATTTCAGCACAAACACCTCATAACAACTGTCAAGCAGGGTGGTGAGTCGGTCTTGTTTTGCAGCCACATGACCTGGGAACCTTGAAGTCATTGAGTTAACCATGAACTCCTTTGTATACGAAAGTATTCTAAAGTCAAATGTGAGGCTGTCCGTCTGACAGTTTAGGCTTGGCTGGTATTAGATCATGCAAAAAGGACAATGATGCCAAGCACAGCGGGAAATCTACAACAGAGTGGCTGAAAATAAAAATAATCAAGGTGTTAGAAATGCTGTGGTGGGAACTTATGAGAGCAGTGCATGAACAAATGCCCACAAACCTCAATGAACTGAAGCCACATTGTAAAGAAGAGGGGTCCAAGATTCTCCACAACAATGTAAGACTGATAAAGTAATACACAAAATGGTCACTTCAAGTTATTGCTGCTAATGGTGGTTCTACAATCTATTGAATCATAAGGTGTACTTAGTTTTTCCACACATGGCGTCTTCATTTTGGCTTTTTGTTTTTTTAAATATATCATGACACAGTGTAATATGTCATGTGGTGTTCATCTGAGGTTGTATTTACCAAATATTTAGACCTGCTAAAAAACAGATTATTGTTATTATGTCCTGACATGTGCAAGCATAGAATAGAAAGAGGTTGTGCTGTACTGTACGTGGCTAGTTGGCTACCAAGACAAAATGTGTGATGGCAGGTGCGTTTTCACACCTAAGACCTGTTCAGAAGAGACGTCTCAGAGAGAGAAGCAAATACTGTATATCAATAGAATGGACTCAGTCCCGGCTGTCAACTGCCCATCCGCCCACAAAGGGGAAGTGTACGCTTTTTATGTCATATTAAATAAAATAATAAAATAATAAGATGCCATCTGCCTCCTCAAGGAGTCTGTCCTTATCGAATTTAAATTGATTCGCTTGCCAGGAGCTGAATATTTCAAATATTTCCATGCCAGGAATGCTGTGAATCTCAACCTTCAGAGCTGTCATGCAGAAAGCCTTCTTAATTAACACACACAAAGAAACAAATTGTTCATGCATTTTCATCAGGTATTGTTAATTTGCACTAGCATATTGGTGTTTACATACCTGTAAACAACACTTCAGGGACAATAATTTGGCTGTTCTGCCAATTAGCATTTTTAATTCGGAAAATGCAGGCTGTTTTGCCTTGTTGACACAATCGACCCATTTCTCCCCCAATGCAATCATGTGAATGGGTGTTTGATGCCATTATATGACCCCGTAGAGCAGGCCTGGGCATAGTCGGGCCCGGGGGTTGGATGTGGCCCTTGACATGTGACCTGTGACATCCTTCCCGGCCCGCCCGGTACATCAAACATTTAAAAAATAATAATGCAACATAAAATTACTTCACAAGCTCTGCATAATGTTACTTTATTTACTACTGCGTAAAAAAATACAGTTAAAGTGAACTGTTATGTTTGATTATGAAAATGTGGCCCCCAAGTGAAAATAATTGCCCAACCCTGCCGTAGAGTACGCCAAAGCATTAAGATAATTATGAGCAGGATTATAGTAATAAAGAAAACAACTGGAGCAGAATATGACTTTAATGAATAACCAATCAAATGAAAAAAAACAATAATAAACTGATAAAATAGTGTTATTTTATTAATTTTTCCACTATTCTCAGCTTTGACCCTCTGTCCCACATTTCATACGCCTAATGTCTCAATGGAACAAGAGTTCAGGTGCTCTTTACTATATTATAAACATGAATGTAGCAGCAAACAACAATGTTCTGTGTGAGGATATAGTGGATGGTGTTCTGAGAATAGAACACTCTTTCTGTGTGTGTTGTAGTCCGAGCTCTTCTCTTCTTCGTTTTCATAGCGGGGCGTATGCCTGTTAGTACATGTGTGTGTGCGTGTGTGTGTGCACGTGGGTGTACCCCACACAGGAGCACATGTTTTGGTCTGACATGCCTAGTGGCAGACAACATTATGTATAATTCCTTTACTGCCAGTTGCGGGGTTCCCGGGTCACAACTACCCTACAATTTTAACTGCACCTTAGTTACCACACACCTTATCTCCACTCCACCATACAACACCTCACAAGTCACGACATGCA
>JAOEGT010090008.1:0-29523 GCA_025447795.1 Speoplatyrhinus poulsoni | reverse complement strand
GCAAAAAAAAAAAAAAAGTGCTATGTTGACCCATAGGCCTGCGAGGGATATATAAAATTACCGTTGCACCAAAATTGCGCCCCACCCCCCACGTTTTTCACCGGCCGCCACTGGTGTGGTCATACAGTAATCCGCAATGCCATTTGATTATAGTGTAATTAAGCACTGAAATACATTTGTAAGTATTAAGAATTTTAATAGAATTTGAATAACAGTCAACACGTGACCTTTTCTGTTGCACCACATATGGAAATGACAAGTGCAGCTACATTGCAGTACAGATGGCCAAGCAGCAAAGATTATGACCACTAATGCATATTAGTAAGGTTGCTGCCGTTGGTATTCAGACAACGCATCCTCATTGATTTCCTTATTGGGTGGCGACAGCTTTATCTCCATGGCAGCTCTCTGGCTTGTGTTTCCTCCATTAGGCTGCGCTGGGCAGACACATACACAGGGCTATTCTGGCACAGACTCAGACCTGTCAGGGTTGAGATAAGGAGACCTGACAGCTGAGCGGACAGTGTATCTACATATTTGTATGTACTGTACGTGTGTTGGAAGAGGAAGAAAGTGAGGGCAGCAGTGAGGGCACGGTGGGTGTGGGTGTGTGTGTGGGCGTGTGCGTGTGTTTCGACTAGGGCTGAAGGATTTTGGGAAACAATCTAATTGCGATTTTTCTGACAAATATTGTGATTGCAATTTTATTTGCAATATTTTTTTAAAGTCAAGATTTAAGTTCAATATACAGCATATGTAACATATTTAAAACTGAGCATTATCACGAGATGGCATCAAATTATTAACTTCTCTATATTCAAATGAAAAGATTACAATAAATATATTAATGTATTAATGTCTTTAAGCATGGATTTATTGCAAGGACAAGCAACAGTCCGTGCACATTGGCAAATTTAGATACATTTTTCGATGTGCTCAAGCACAATTAAATTGCATTTCAGCATCTCTAAAATAATCAAAACAAATAATGATTTTCGGAAAGACTTTTTAGCCAATGTTTAAGTTCTCTGACGTTACATTTTCGACTTTGGCTTGCCTGTTAGAGATTGAACAAACATATACAGGTATAAACACAGCCTGTTCATTGTTATACAGTGAAATTATTTTTTTAGCAGGCACTCATTAGACCCCCCCCCCAAATATTTGATCCTAGAAACTCCCCTGTGGATGCATCCTGCTGTTCCAGTGTCTGTGACCCTTAATGGGCGCTGTTCTTATTGTTTTTACGGGGCTTATTGGTGATCAGCCAATCAGTCGGAACTAAAGTTGGTTATGTGCGCTGTTAATTACACAGATGCGGTACACATTACTTCATCGTGGACATGATCTAGTTCCACCTGAGATCGTAACGTTCTCATTGCCATGAAGCATGTCCGACAACGGTACGGAGTTACCTTCACCGTTCACATCTGGCAAAACATTGTTCATCTCAGTAAAAGAGTCAATAGATGCTGCGTCTTACTTTTTTAAACAATGCGTCTTGTGAACCGGACACTGGCTGCCTTTTTAAAGTCTCTCTCACCCAGCACGTTGATTTGGCATAGCTGCACATCTTGGACGGCCGCGCACAAGCGTGCTAATACGGCCTGCCGACAACTTCCTCAGAAACAACCAATGCAGCAGGCACGCATTACAGTAGGTGTGGTGTCCTTTGACCGCTCTTTGCTTTTCTTCGGGATTACCCTACATTTTCCGACGTTGCTTCTAGCTCAGCGGAGGCAATTTTTCCTTGAGTTTCACGTGTTGTTGTCGGTGGTGGGTGTGCCGTATAGCATAGCAATTTAGTTGTCTTGAATAGACCTAGGAGGAGCACCACGCTGGCTAGTTAGAATTACCCTCAAACAAGCAGGACGGCATGCAAATACAACCATTGACGCTGGGTCAGATGCGCATATAAATCGCATGCCTTGCGATTTGCTAATCGCATTGGTTCAAATTGCAATTTCGGTTTGAAAACGATTAATCGATCAGCCTTAAATTCGACCAACACAATTAACAGTGGGCCCTGTAGGCAAGACTATCAAAGAGACAGGTGGCTATCCAAGCAAGGAAATAGAGAGAGAGAAAGAGAGAGACCTAGGTGGCAGATGGCTAGGGGGGTTGCATGTGCCCCCTGTCCTGCAGCACAGGGTGGTGTGGAGAATAAAGCAGAAGAGCGATCCAATGTTCCATTACAGAGTCAACTAAAGCTCATTATTTAGCTACGCCCCGAGAGCTACACTCTTGCACATGGAGCTGATCTCACACACACACACACACATGCACTGCTGTGATTAGCTGTTCTCAGTCAGGAAACCAAACCGTGGTGGGAAGAATAAACCTGGTCCAAGTGTCCACAAACACAGGTCTAAATAGAACAATGCTCTAAAAAGACTGCTTGGTTTAACAGCTGTCCCTGAACAACAGTGTTTATCAAAATTCTCTATACGAGTCCATTGTTGGGTCTGATGAACACTTTTACAAAATGAGGCTTTAATTAGGGATTAAGCAAAGATTAATCTTTTGTCAAAGCATCCTAACCCTGCTTGGGGCATGCTACTTAACAACACACTGAAAAGAGAAGGCATATATTAAGGCCTTCCAACAGAATCACACTGGAATACAGCATGCAACTATGAGAGCTTCAAGTCATCATTATTACTGTCTTGATGAGAAGGCTGGGGGCAGATGAGGGGTAGAGATTGGACTAATCTACTGTACACACCTGCTTTAAGCACATGGGCTATGTCGTTTACAATGTCATATCGTATTTTTGTAACAGGGATGATTTGACTTTTTAATTTCCATTGTCATTATACAGATCTCATTAAATGTAAATGTTATGTTATTTAGATAATGTAATCTTAGATACAACCTCGACTTGTTATCTTTGGTTTTGTTTTGGGGCGACCTGTTGACAAGCATCTCGGGGTCGTGTTCTTATCTCACTTGCACAGGTTATTATTTGTGCCGCTTACTGCTGCTTTTGTTTCTCATCTTGTTTAGGGTTTTCATCAAACTCCAAAATTACCTACATTTTCTTTCCATTTCTTCCAGCAGCCTAAAGTAATACAATAATAGAAGTCCTAGAAGTTATTAAAATCCCCCTGCAGTTGCTTCTATTTTTGGTGCCTGAATCTTTTATGACACCTTGTGGTTTCATCTTCGCTTCACTTTCATTGTCACTTGTGACTTTATCCGTATATCAGCTTTCCACAGTCTCAGCAAGACACGCTTCCCGATGCCAATTGTATCACACATTGAGCTTAGCAATCGGTCCTGTGCGTCTGTGCCCAACACTGCACTGAAGTTGACCGCACCAACACAAAGACGAGATGTGTTGCCTCGGGTAACACAACCTGATAAAAAAGGACTAGGCACGCATTAGCATGCTACGTCTTAACCCAGGTCAATCTGCTTTCTGATGTCTGCCCAGCACTGTTCTGTATTGACACACATCTGTGGCGCTGTGGAATTGGCTGTGTGCGTACCAAACATCTGATGGCTCTGGTGTCCCTACAGACCTTTTAATGTTATACATGGTGGCTCTCAGGGTGAGAATCGTGATGCTATTAGGGATTAGCTTGTATTATTTGAGCTAGCAGCTACTTAGGCACAATAGACGTTACAGGGGCTGAGACGGCTACATGAAATGAGAGCTCCACCTCGGTGACTGACGTACCGTGCTCGAGGATGATGAGCTGGGCGCTGGACTGGATGTTCCCCGCATCGTTCTCAGCCAGACACTGGTAGAAGCCCTCATCGGACTTGACCAGACCCAGAACCTGAAGGTTGTGCTCCTTCTGTTGGCACAGAAGGACAAGGACGGTGTTAGGGAGGAGGGATCCATGGAAAGAAGGCAAAAAGGATGGAAGGAAGGAAATTAGTTAAGTTACAATAAAAAGAAACGGTAAAACGACAAGCATAAAAAAAAACTAAAGGTGTGTGTAGTGTAGTGTCAAAGTCTCACACAGGTGTAAAGAGATTCCATTGATTGGACGATATTGTTGAGGTGGTAAAACTACATGCTGCATAATTGTCACCTGACAGAAGACAGTCAGGAAGATGTCAATCATTCCCAGACAATCCTGACAACCGACACAACTCTAAAACACCTATGTGCGTGTGTACAGCGGTTCTAACATGAGACTTGACCTGTAGCGGTTACATAATCGCGTAGAGCTAGTAACAGTATGGAAAGGTGTGTGCGGTTGACACATTGACATTGAGAGTCATTGGAGTGACCTTCGTGCTCATCACACAGTAGCCTTACAATGATTTTGAAGTAGTCACTGGGAATGACGGCGTCTCCGTTCTTCACCCATTTGACGGTGGGCGCTGGGGAGCCGGTGACCTCGCACTCAAAGACGATGTCCATGGACTCGCGGGCGTAAATGTTGGCTGGCCGCCTGACAAACTTGGGAGGAACTGTGGGGAGGAGAATTCAGAAAAGATCAAATACCATTCCACGCTGTGGTTGAACAGTCAAACGGCTAGTGGGAAACTGAGATTCAGGGCCGAGGATAAAAGGCTGAGAGTGTTCATTTCCATGAAAAATGCAATACACTAGAGTTGTCTAAACTAAACAGGCACAGCCAGCTACAATATGGCATCTGCCAGAAAATAAACAGGCCCGTTTTACAAAAGCTGCCCGCCACCCATGATTGCCACACGCCGGTTGAGAAGGATAAACAAAAATGTCTAAGCAAAACAATTGCACTACTTATTTTCTGGGCATTTCACAGCGTCACCTTCAGACATTCGGAACATTGTAAAAAGGAGCAGGAACAGACACGCACATATGTTTGAGAGCATAAAGAAAGAAATAAGAGAACACCAACATCCTCTTCTCCTACAACATCAGCTGTCTGTAATAGCACCACTACACTGTCTGTCTCACAAAAAGCGTCCCTTGCAGATCTCTGTCAGCGGTGGTAATGAGGGCCAGGCAGGAGTCATTTGATCTGCTGGGGAGGCCGAGCGCGTCAACAATCTGTCCCCTGGAACAAGGTCACAGAGCACAGGCCATAGGCCTCATCCTTCCTCTATGGCAGCGTGTGCCGTGTATGTAAAGAGGGAGGGACTATGCTAGCCTGTGTGTGAGTGTGTGTGTGAGTGCATCTCTTTATGCACAACTGCCCATGTGTGTTCTGTGAAAAGCAGTGACCCCGTTTAGAGCCAATTGTTGCTTATTGTTGCCATGCCAAGCCTTTCTCTGCCTCCTGTGATACTGCAGCTAGCCATTAGCATCCAATTCCGAGGGACTGATATAATTATAATAATATTTAGAGGAATAGGATCCCATTTATATCATGCCGAGTGGAGGGGCTATACTGTAGGTTTAAGTCTCCAAGTAGATTAGATGTGGCTAATTTACTGCGTGATCAAACTGCTAGTTAACGGATTAAAAGTGGCATTCGCAATCTATCCCCAGCAACCTTTACTCAGGGAATTAGTCTTCACTGAAGTGTGAACTTTGATGTCGCCAATGCAATATGTTTGTGCCACTGTTTAATATACAGGAAAAACCAGGCAGCTATTACAGTACATAATGTATAGCATATTTTACTTCAAAGTGCTTAGATTTGTTTTATGCATCTAGATGTTTTGCTAACATAACAATGCATTAGAACGGGCAAAGCCTCCAAAGAATGGCGTCGATGCTACAGTAGAGAATGCACACTGTCTGGCATGCTAAACAACTCCATGACTTCTCCCAGGACTATACAGCACAGCTGATTGATTATCCAGTCATCACTGGACTTGCAGGTTGGTGCTGCTGTTTGGCTTTATGGTAGTCGAGACAGCCATTATCTTGCTGTGTGTGTGTGTGTGTGTGCGTGCGTGGTCTGCTCGCTACAATGGATACGTGCTGTGAATAATGAGGTTCTGTGGGGAGTCCCCTGGTTATTTGCCTGCAGCAGAGACAGGTGACACCCAAGTAAGCCCGGGCTTACTTGGGTGTCAGGGAGAGGGCGTGCACGTGAAGTCGAAAGAATTAACGCGTGTCAGCGTCAAGATAGGATGATGGATGATGACAGCTGGACGATTGTGTGTGTGCGTGGGGGGGTTTGGTGGGGCTGTGATATGCATATGGAACCATCCAGAACTGTGAAGGCTTCAGCGACTGGTGATCATCTTCCTCCCTGTCTGAGAGAGCGTGCACAGAGTGAACAGTACATAGTTCTCCGTCACTCCCTGCATGTATTGTATGCGTGTGGCGTGTGCAATGTTGACAGCACTCTGCAGAGGGTGTGGCATCTATCTATGCACGCCTCACGTATGTATATGGCAAGCATCTGCTTGCGTCATTCACCGCGCAGGTGTGGTGGAGGCGTCTGTTCTGGCAATGATGGTGTGCGTGTGTGTGCGTGCGTGCGTGCGTGCGTGCACTGCATGGGCGTGCTGGTCACAGATACTGACTGATCAGGGATCTCTCTCTGGTTATCAACTCCTTGCATTCTTTCCCTATTCCCTCAATGGGTCCATGCGGCCCTCTCCGTCGCTCCCTCTGAGCTGACATGCACCATTTACTCTCAATGGAGTCCACACATTTGGAACCCATTGGACTGAGCAATGAGCGTAAATGCCCAAATATACCAATAAAGCTTAGAGGGACCTGGAAGCTGTCAGGGACTCAAGAGAGGGTGACACTGCGTGTGCACGCACGCACGCACGCACACACACCCACACACACACATACACCAGTAGTAGTGCGACATTTCTTGGTCACCTGCTTAGCATGGACGTGTGCATGCCGACAGGCCTACAGCTCTGTGACGTACAGTAGAGGACTTGCAGGCAGCGTAAACGTCCCACAGAGGGACTTATAACTGGGAGCGCATCCCAGAGGAAGCTCTCCTAGCTTGTACTGGAAAGATAAATGATCGTCTCTGCTGAACAGCAGCGCAGAGAAACGGAGTGGCAGAAATAAAAGGGCAGGAAGAGAGTAAGAGAAATCAAGAGACGTTTAGAAGAAGAACAGATGAGAGGATGTCAGCGGCCAGCTCTCAAGGGCTAGTATCTAGTATCTCTCTAGCCTGTAGCTTAGCACACCAAGCTTTACTGTATCCTGCTACTCAGTCTAGAGGGCTAAAAGAGAACGGCCAAACAGAGGCCTTGTGTGTCTTCTCTAATGTCAGATTGTAAAATAAAAAAAAAACGTTCAGATTCAGAGATTTTACTTTGAGCTTCATATATAACCAACTGTATATATAGAGGTAAGTAATAGCAAGGTGGTTGTAGTAATAACTACTTGTACTACATCGCTTCTGAAAGAATTCCATAAACAATACATTTTAGAGATCGCTGGCATGTGTGGGCCAATCCAATGAATGGCGCTTACATTTTTGGATATATTATCTTTGTGTGGGTGTGTACCCAAACAGCCGTGCGGTCATAGTCTGTGTCTATTGTAATGGTAAACATTGGCGGTGGACAAAGAGTTCAGAAATGAAAGCCTTCACTTTGATAGCTTGGCCAGAACAGTGTTGTCTTTGTGAAGCCAGACAAAGACAAGTGGACAGTGGGAGTTTACCATGAGGGCAAGGAGAGCACAGACCACACTAATTACCAGCTCTGCTCTTCTCAAGATAACTGCTTTTCCTCATAATCCCAACCCAACCAAAACAAACTGCTTAAACATTAAAACTACTAAGATGTTTGATGCCCCTGGTAGTTGAGCAGATGAGTGAGGGGAATTCAACAACAAAATGTTAGTGTGGTTTGTTTATCGTGCGACAGCACTATTTCTTAAGCCAAGTCTAAATAACACAATCAAAATTGTTTTGTAAACAGGTCTAAGCAATCATTAATCACAGTCTCCACAGAAAAGGACGTGCTCTTCACACGGATGTGTTGAAAGCAGTCCTGCATTTAACATTAGTTAAAGCAACATGGCAAACACCTTACTCAGCACATATCAATCATGCATGTTGCTTGATGCCATCACTGTCAGCTACAGTATCTTAAGGTATGATATTGTACGCTAATTCAGCACAAATTCATTTTGCTAGCATACTGTTCTCTGAAATTTTTTTTCAGTTACACATTGATGATTCTGCCTTCCCAATGGATGGTATGAATTCTGCATATCTTACATGTTAGCATAAGTAATTACAGTAAACGTAAAAGGCTTTAGACATAATTCTCAGTCTTCCTCTTAAGCAACACTTTTCGCAATTCAGTGCTTTGGGCATACCCCAACCTGCCTTCTGCCCCAATGCGATGTGTGAAATCTAAATCCCAACCCCAGTGAATCCCCTCCAGCATGTGGCTGTGTGCATCAAGCTGAATGGTGATGTTTGCACAGAAGTATCTCACATGATGATGCACATGCCCCCCGCTCAAGACATTGGTTTTAGAAGTGTGAACCTAGAACCTAGAACAGAAACATGACCTATCTCCACCCAACAGCAGTACCTGATGGTCCCCCACACACACTGCAGTAAAGACAGGAAAAGGTGGGGTTTCCCCTCATAAAATCAGCATGCTTTAATAGCCCGTGGAACGTTTCCTTTAATGTCCATGTTGTGACTAGTTTGAGGGCAGGAAGACGGGGTGTTGCAATAAAAACAGACCGAATTATCCAGTTGATTCTTATCTCATCCTCAGATTCCCTAAAGACTCTTTAGTAGACAACTATTCTTGTCGACTCAAACTGGGGGAAAACAACCACTAAATCAAGTGCTACACTGGATTAAAAGATAGGTCCAGAGACATTATGGACCTCAGTGGGTTTTCAGAGTTGTATCTGCTACGCTTCGGCAATTATTAAAAAGAATAAATAAACAAATAAAAAACTGTCGAGTAGCTTTTTGTCTTCTCTAAACAGACATGACACCTCAGTGGGAAATCTCTACTGCTCAGAATAAACGCAGCATGTATAACGTTAATAGGCAGTGGCCGCTTCCGGAATGTAAGCAGCAGATGGAAAAACCAGTCTAGCTGACGACATAACAGCATCAGGTCATAATGAATGGAGGCCACTGACTGGGCCGCCAAATAAAAAAAAACTCAACAACATACGTGTTTGTGGAGAAACTATTTATGTCGCATACACACCCAGTCAGGGTGGTGCGCCAGTCGCACAGGACCATAATCAAAAGCTGCTGATTCTTTTGGCATCATTTATCCTCTTGCCAGTTTTAATAAAGGGTGAGAAGTTGCAGCAGAGCCACAACCAACAGAACACATGCACATTTATGTCCCCACGCATCCAGACACACATAAATATGCAAGGGCATTCTCCCTTGCTTATACTGAGGCTGTAAACACATTGGTTTGAGTTTGTCAACAGAAATAGGCAATATACGGTTTGCTCCACTTCCGTGTTTGCAGGTATGCATGCAGACACAGCAGACACAGCAGTTGACCACACAAACAAATGTGTAAGCCTGACTTCGGCCCAGGAAAGTCCTCAGCCTGAAGGCCTTTCCTTATGAGCTCCCAGGCTGAGTTTCCATATTGTTCCCACAACACAAATAATGGCACAATTTTACCTTGTTACTGTGGCAAAAAAGGCCCCAAGGTCTCCATGGAGAGGCCGGTCACAGCGAAAATATATTGTTTCATTGCTCATATGGATTCAGGTCCCATTGATTTGCAGACTTTCCAAAGCATAACTGCTCCTTGTGGGAATCACTTGACATACAAGCAGTCAGTCCCGTAGTCATGAGAGAGAATCAGTCAATAGTTCAACCTGTTCTCTGCTGCCTCGGTATGAGACTAATACAATTAAGATCACGCTATTTTACTGATTAATGTCTAGCAGTGTAGTGTGTATTTTAGCTACGTTTGACTGTGTGTTGGGGGTCGTCGATCACGGGACTCAACGGGGATTGGGAACAGGTGTGAGTTGTTTGCTAATCGCCTACTGTCTCCCTAGAAAAGGCAGACAAGGAAAGCAGAGGGGGAATTTCACAGGGACAAAGAAGCTACATGCTGAACTTTGAAACAATGAAGCTGCTTAGCTAACGCTGCATGAACTTTGCCTGTGTGAATGAAACAAACGGCTTAGACACGGCCTGCCTCTGTGTGGGCAATGGCCATTGGTACAGAGGTATTACAGGGATGCTTGACTTTAGGTGCAGAAAAGCTGTGGTGGTTGTTTGTCAGAGAGAACACGAATATTATTCATTAATCCTTTAAGCAGATACATATTACTAGCGTTACTAGTGTGATAACATTAACTTTTGAATTGACACCGCTACCTGTACATCGAATTTGTTTCCTTATCTGTATCTTTTTTCTTTACTTAGTAATAATACATTTAATATTATTTGTGAAAATTAAGTCCAAACGTCTTGTCCAACGCCACATTGCAAATTGGCCGCATATACAGTGCCATTAACATTTTAAATAAGACTTAACTAGACAAGGGCATTTACTTTACGGGCTGTTTAGACACAACAAATATACAATTAGCAATCTATTAATACTTCTATAAATACTGTTTCTATCAACATGCAGCCAGAACCAGATAAGATGTATCTTCCACTGAAAAACAAAACTTAGTGACAGTAAAGTACAGAGAATATGACAAAACAAAGGTAAACATGGGACTGCATTCGGCTTGCCCTTGCCGTTACGATGAACACTGAACCAGCTGCACGGGTGATTGAATCTCACTCTCATAGTATCGCTCTCGTAGCATTGGTAAATCTTTAGTGAAAGGTAGATGAACAGAATATAGACAAGACAGATGAATAATTAAATAAATTTTCCAGTGACATACTCCTCAACATTCCACATAAAGACAAGCAAAAGGGAAGTCAGAAGAAAGAGGTGGAAACTTTGTAGCTGTGTGTGAAAAGAAATGAGGTGGCCTTGGAGCATTTCCATGTTGCAAACATCACATTGAATTTAGTTGGCTCACTCACACAAACACATGTAGAGTTTGTGTGAATTTCCGCTCCTAGCCAGGTCAAGTGTCACCATTGCTATCTACTTCATATAGATTAAACGTCCAACTGTTCTCATTTGAACAAAAAACATGAAACGTGGTATTTCTTAGGCTCGGCAGGGCATTCCAGCAGGGCTCCATACATTCCCGTTAAACAGTTTGCTTGTTTTACATGGACTCAACTCATATGCTGAATGTATCACATTTTAAATTGTGAAACGGATACTCAAGATTTCCAGGGCTGAGTAAAATATTTCCCTGCACCCTGATAGAGCAGATTATTCCCTGAAGAAGTGGAGCTTTGACAAAGCCGATACACGTCAGTATTCTCTGAGGAAACCAAGTCTACGGGTTGCTGGAGTGTGGTAATTGATACTCCTGGAAAGCAACCCCATGTGTTGAATTCAATTTTCTTCATCAACACTACATTTTTAGAAATGAATAATGTAACATCAGCAGTCTGGTCCCTTTGCAGTTTGACCTTGAATAAGATGAGGATACCTAGTCATACATATTTCATACAGTAATCCTTCACTTACTATTTGGGAGTCTATTTTTCATAAATGTCCGATAGCATGTCCGATAGCATTGATAAACTACTGTAGTATAACATTTTAAAATATTACATTTAATTAAGACGGCAACATTTCGACTTATTTTTGGAACAATACATGAAAACTTCAAGGGCATTGACTTGGCCTAAGTTAATGCTCCTACAGACTAAATATAACATTGTCCGGTGTAGTGAAACCTCTTGCTGAAACTAAATCACGTGTTACATGTGAGAAATCACATACGATGCAGATGCATTTAAATAACTGTAAGGCTTATGTGGTACTACTGTATATACCACATAAGACTTAGTTATTTAAGTGCACATAGTCAATGGAACAAAATGTAAGCTATGTTCACCATAAATCATAGTTACATGTACAGTGCATTCAGAAAGTATTCAGACCCTTTCACTTTTCCTCACAATTTGTTATGTTGCTGCTTTATGCTAAAATAATTTACATAAATTTTCGCCCTTATCAATCTATATTCAAAGCCACATAATGGCAGTGAAAACAAAGTTTTAGAAAATATCAAAAAAGGAAAAACTGAAATATCCAATATATAGTATTCCCTACTATCATGCTTGAAATTTCAATTTCTCTTGATCATCTCAGATGCTTCTACTGCTTGATTGCAGTCCACCTGTGGCCAATTCAATTGATTAGATATGATTTGGCAAGGCACACACCTGTGTATTTAAGGTCCAGGCTGACGTGTCCCCAGAGCACTTTGGCCTTACATGGAAGACGGTTAGAACAACCAGGACTTGCTACAGCTGGCCGCCCGGCCAAATTGAGCAATCGGGGAAGGGCTTTATTAAGAGAGGTGACCAGGAACCCAACTGTCACTGTAGCTGTGTGGATATGGTAGAAACTTGCAGAAGGACAACCCTCACTGTAAAGGCCCGGACACACCGTTACTTCACCTGTCGTCGCTTCAAGTCGCTGAATCACATTGACTTTCAATTGTCTCTGGTTGCTACATCGCTTCTGGTCGCTTGCAGTGTATCCGGGGCTTAACACGCCACAGATCTGGGATGCAAGCCACTCTTCAATCAAAGACACAAGAAAGCCCACCAAAAACGCACCTAAAGGACTCTCAAGATGAGAGAGACAATATTCTCTGGTCTGAAACCAAGATTGAATTATTTGGCCTCAATTCTAAGCACCATGTATGGAGGAAACCCAGCACTGCTTATCTGGCCAATCCCCATCCCAACAGTGAAGCATGGTGGTGGCAGCACAATGCCGTGGGGGTGTATTTGAGCAGCAGGGACTGGGAGACTGGTCAGGGTTGAGGAAAAGCTGAACGCCTCAAAGTACACAGGTATCCTTAATGAAAACCTGGTCCAGAGCACTCAGGACCTCAGATTTGGCACACGGTTCACCTTCCATCAGGATAATGATCCTAAGCACACAGCAATGGCAACGCAGCAGTGACTTAAGGACTCCGTGAAGGTCCTTGATTGGCCCAGCTAGAGCCCTGACTTGAATCCAATCTTTGGAGAGACCTAAAAATGGCTGTTAGCAGAGGGTCCCCAGCCAACCTGGCAGAGCTCGACAGGATCTGCAGTGAAGAATGGAAGAAAATCCTCCACTTCACGAGTGCAAAGCTTGTCGCTTCATACCAAGAAGACTTGAGGCTGTAATCGCTGCCAAAGGTGCTTCAACTAAGTCCTGAATAAAGAGTCTGAATACTTATGTCAATGTGATATTAAAATTTTTCCTTTTTGCTAAATTAGTAAAATGTTATGTTATTAACAAAATGTTGAATGTAAAATTTGAATAGAAAATGTTGAATTTAAATCATTTTAGAATATAAAGATGCAATATACCAATGTGAAAAATGTGAAGGGGTCTGAATCAGTGTTAATTTCGTTGACCAAATATTTTCGTCATATTTTAGTCAAAGACCCCTTTTTCCACGCTGATGAAACGAGATGAAAATAGATCACTGATAGTAAAAAGTAGGACAACATTTAAGCAGTATTTTCATTGACAAAACTAGACGAGACGAAAACATTAGTGGTATAATTTTAAAAACTGCATATATAATTTACCATAGTTTCATACTTAAATTTAGTCTGATTTACCGTAATTGCACACATAAGTATGCAGCCTGCAGCACAATGTTAAAGCCGGCAGGCAAGACAGTCTTATAGGACCGTCTATATGCATGCTGGTCCTAAAAAGTAAATAAATAGCCTACAGCGCTAATCTAGATTCCTTACCTTACCTTAGTTGCTCTTCCAGGTTCAAATTAATGAATGAATTTGAAGGGACAAAATAACTTGTCAAATTGTCCTACCAGGCTGAATAAAGGGTTATAGCTTGACTGTTAACTATGCTACCATACCATCTGCATGCAACAGGCCATACCGCTACTAGACCATTGCATTTGTTGAAAGAGAGAAAACATTTTGACTTAAATGTAATGACTTTTCGTTGACGAAAAAGTTTTTCTATTTTTGTCAACTAAAATAGACAAACTATTTAGAATAAAAATGACTAAAATGTGACTAAAACTATTAATCATTTTCATCTAAAGACTAAAACTATGACTAAATCTAAAATTGCTGCCAAAATTAACACTGGTCTGAATACTTTCTGAATGCATTGTACATCTGTATTTGATGCTTTTGTAAACAGAAACTTGAGTGGGAAAAGCAGGGCTCTGGGAGAGTCAATGTAAACAGCATTAGCATAGTCCTTCACATTGTGTAATCCAAATCAGCTCATAATGATCATTTAATGCGACAAGTGTTTCCATAGGGAAAGCAACTGATTGAAACTGGAAAACACCGTAGGCATTCCAGGTGCAATACATTTCAACATCTAAATATTTATGTTAAACTTGAATCATTATCACGGAAACAAAACATGATTAAAGAGAACACTAAAATATGAGCACACCCTGAAGTGTGCGTACAGAGTGTGTGGTGGCGTCCGTCTCTGCTGTACCTAACACTGTAAGCTGGGCCTGAGCTTCCATGGTGCTGTTGGAGTTATCAGCCACGCAGGTGTAGACACCTCCATCCTCCTTCGTCAGCCCACTGATCTGGAGACTGCCCCCGCCAACAACCTCCACTCGACCCTCGCTGGATAAATGACAGGAGAGAATGGAGAGAGAGTTAGGTCAAAAAGGTAAGAAAAACCGTCTGAATAGTGGATGATGCGTCAGTCTTAGTTAAGGTGCGCTTGCCACTCAACGTGTATGATGCATAATTCAGCATTAAGACAGCAACTGCCCAAGAGTTTTGATTGGACAGTTGACAAGCCACTTCTAAAACTCGAACACTGTATATCACAAGCAGACAAGAGCTATATGTTGACAGCATGCTAAATATGACGGTTCTGCAGTGTCTTGGCATCAATTAATAAAAGACGAGTAAGGGCATTCACTAAAGGGGACTCTGCGCTTCTCCTGACTAGATTCAATGAGATCTTAAAGGTGCAGCAAGCAATGCTGGAGGTTTGTTTGACCTCAACACCAGAACATGAACACCGCTCACTTCAGTTCCATGGGGTGCTTCCTCAGAAGCTCTGCCCCACACATTAGGCACCAAGGCTGGGACAGTGTTGTGTGGTGCGGTCTGCACCACATTGTGTTAATATTCAGAGAGCCAGGGCTGTGTAGAAACACCAGATTCTATTTTCAGTGCGCACACAGAATGGGCAGCTAGAGGACCATGAGTAGATATTCGCTGGATTTTACAAAAAAGTAGCTGAAAAGCGCTGACTACACCTTTAATATGTGGCCTACTGTTTTCCCCATTCACAGAGCCGGGGCTGTGTAGGAAGACCAGATTCCTTTGCAGCACACAGAATGGACAGCCAGCGGACCGTGAGGAGATATTCACTGAATTTGACAAACATTCTTTACGGATGAACACACGGCACTGCCCCCTAACCCATGTTTCATTGAAGGCTCTGTGATTGGGAAGTTGTCTGACAGGGGTACAGGACCAGACCCACTGGGCATGGATCCAGGCTAGAGAACATCAGTGGATTGCTGAATATATCAGTTTAGACCACACGCACACCATACTCATTGACATTACATTGTGTATAAAAAGACTAGAATATGTAATGCACAACAGATATACACCATAACCAAGAAATAACAACCAACCATGCTAACAGCGCATTAAAAATAACTATTGGCCCCCAATCTAAAAATAAGCTCTCATATCTACTAGCATAGGCATTACCTCTAACCCCGTGACCTTCCCCGCGTCGTATTAAACTGTCCAAAGAAAAGAGAGTTTCCCCAGAAGACCCACAAGGGAAGCGGTGGAGCTACTTGGCTACCACTTGGACATGGTAGCATGAGGATGAGCCAAATACTGTAAATCAATAGCTTACAGAGAGACAGCGAGAGAGAGAGAGACACAGAGACACAGTGAAAGTGATGCAGGTCAAAGGATAAATGGTGCTAACAACAAGAACGATAGCATCTGGAAGAGTCCATCATGGCCGGAACAGGGGGCGTGGCTTCACACAAAGGCAACTAAAGGCACTGACGGGTTACACTGCTGCTGAACACTGATTGAGCTTTAAACAAACTCCTGAATCAAGCTGTCTCTCTCTCACTCTCACTCACTCTCTCTCTCTCTTTCAGTGCTGGCCCCAGAGGCCGTCTGTCTCTCTCTGTGTGTGTGCGTGCGTGCGTGCGTGTGTGGAGGGAAAGAGAGAGAGGCAGGCATTGGAGTGGCACTCTACCTGTCACTGAGAGGGCATCACTAGTTGGGGCATAAAACGATATAAATAGGTTTGAGGGGGTTCTGCAGAGGACCCAGTTAAATATAGAAAACATACCCTCTAGATTTGAAACAGTTAAAGGAGACATACAGCAGGGTTTCCCCACACATAGACTTTACTTGGGCGGGCCGCCCAGGTATATTACGACCGCCCAAGCATATCTGGCAACCCATTTGAGCATTTCATTGTTATTTTTTAAATGAATAGCGTTAACTTAAATAGCCTAGGGCCTAGAGCCTAGGGTTATTTGCAATAAGCAAACAGACAGCCTACTCCCCAAACCTTATAGCGAAGCTTCAATAGTAAGGATCTACAGACAAACAGAAAGAGGGATTTTAAACTGTAAATAAACTGTAGAAGGAAAATATTTAAAATACCACTTTTTCTTTGTTTTTACCTATGCTCTCTTTTTGAAGTGTCTGTAATATGCTTAGGTCAAATTCTACAGAGCCCTGTTCAGTTTGCATAGCTGTTCCTTTAAATGCCAATGCCACTGCTCACCTTCTTCCGCTGTGTCTACGTAAGGATGGCTTTGCACATCTGACACAGCAGTGCAACATACTGCTTTGGACCAGAAGCCATTTTCTTTTTTTTCATGGAATACTGCACCTTCATTCCACCTCGCCTAGACGTAAAGATGGCGGGGGGGTGGGGGGTGGGGGGGCTGGTTATTGTTGTTCCTCACCTGAGATGACAAAGGAGCTATTCACAGCGCCGGAACAATGTCTGTGTAACAGGGAGAACCGACATGGCGGAACAGGGGTGTGACGTTTTGATGAAGCTCCTCACCATGTATCCACAAGCACAGTATTATATCATGAATGAAGGTTATACTAGCAGAGACGCCTTTCAGGAATCCCAGCCCTCTGCTTCTGGTAGGTTATTGCCAGAATGTGTGCTATAACTTAAATGATATGTTTGATGATATGTATGTTTTATGCAAAACTATGCTTCTGGTATTTAAGCAAATGCAAGTAACACATGTCATTTAGCCATTTCTCTTACGTCGATAGAAAATATAAACTCAAGCCACTCAGCTGATCTGTCCTATGAGGCTATGGGTCGATGTAACCATGCATGCTGCTCTGTGCAGCTGACAACAGAGCAGCATGTACACCTAGGTAGCTTCATAATGCTAGCGGGTGCAAAGCTTGCAAGAAAGATACATACTACTAATAATACTCAAGATGGGGATGATATAATTCTCATGACGTCCCAGAGCGAGCCAAATATGATCGGCATGCTGAAACACGTTTTCGACCCACAAGAAACTGACTGAATTGTCTTATTTCAGTTTAACTCCAGAATCCCAAATGTAGCACTGAAACAGTACGTTGTTAATATGTCCGCAATGACATAGGGCAGAGTCAGCCCATCACGCACCTGTGAAACACATGGGCCACTCTATGTTTATGTGGTCCTGCACTGCGCTCAAGTCAGCAGAGCATGGCACTGACAGCACCCAACAGATGGCATGTGAGCCACTATCCATGGTGTGTGTCGTCAGCATCTCATTTGACCAAAAGATTTCTAAAGGTGGCGGCTTGTTGTTGAGACTGCTGCCTTGCGGTGGGCTGCTAGTGGGTAGCTGCATTGCACCACAACAGTAACCTGGACCTGCCCTGGAGCACATAAAACTGTAAAAGAAAAGCATACAGCCGAGGCCTTTCAGAACATAACCCCTTTCATAAGAGGGAAACATAAGTACAAAGAAGCTTTTGTACTCTCTCTGAGACCTGAGACTGTTCTACACACAACAAATACAAATGTCAAACGCCTTGCAACTGTATACACCTTTTATATCCTTTGCTTGTCCCTGTTGGTCAGCTTAAGGTTTCTAAAGAAGGTCACAGCCCTTTGGGAACGTATACAGCTGGCTTCCACAGTAGCCCAAATCGTTGTCGGAGACTATTAATCAAAGTTTCACCCTGGTTCCACTAAATCAGGCATTCTTGTAGTCAAAGTGTCTGTTGTTAGACACATAGCCCTTTGTTTTGCACCGCAGATGATGAACCAAGCTAATGTGTTTAAAAGGATGCAGTAATGTAAAAGCACTGCACAATGTCTATGTTTAGAGAAGTCCATTTAGTGCTAATTGCTACTGTACAGCTACAGTAAGTGCTCTGTTGAATGAGGAGTGTGTCCATTATTCAGTATGTGAAGGAAGTGTTCTGAAAAAGAATGACAAGAGATTCAATCACATCTTTAGCCATTGTCATAGACTACAGTGAGGCAAGGTCCCTATATAAAAGCTATGCTGCATTAACATTACTGTCACTGGGACAAACAAGTGAGGCACTGATTAAAAATGCATTAAACATTAGTCATCCACAAAACAACTGATGTAATATGCTGCGTTCGAACATACCTTGGAACTCGGAAAAATAATACAAATGAATGAATATTATTTATTAATTAATTAATTAATATATTATTAACCATGTCGGAAGTCGGAACTTCCGAGTTCCGAGGTATGCTCGAACACAGCATTACGTATATAACAATTTGAACTGTCAATTGTATCTACTTAATTGTATCTACTTACGGTGACGTGCTGATAAAAGGCAACTGGGCAGGTTGAATGAGATGATGTTAATTAATTAGGGACCGTGTTGACGTGCGATGAGCTTGCCTGTCATGACAATTTCAGAGTTGCCTTTGTGAGGTGGGTGATGTTAGCAGGTGACCATAGATAAACGTGGTTATTTGCTTTAGGGGTGACAGTTTGAAAAAGGCTGAGATACTAATGTGTCAACCTAAAACAACGTCATCCATCTCTACAGCGTAAACTCCATTCATGTTCGATTCACACCAACTGACATGCCCTATGTTCCTTCCTGTCAACTGGCCTAAAAAAGTTAACAATGGATTCTCCTGTAAACACTCAGTGGAGAGCCAAAGCAGATGCCCCTCCCTCCACTAGTTCAGCCAAAGCTGTTCCCGCTGCCATTACACAGACCACGTGTGAATAAAAGAGGGTACGGCATGAGTCAGCAGGCCGGTGAGGTCAGTGCATCTGTGTGAGGAGGAAGCTGTGAATTATCACGCGCGTGTATGTTAGCAATGCAATCAGTGGATCTGAGCCATAGGTTGGCCAACGCTTCAAGGGCAAACGAAACACCAAGGGCAAATGAAACAACTGGACCTCCACAGCAAAATTAGGCTTTCAGTATTGATAGATTAAGGGAGCGTGGAGCTCTACACTTTCTTCCCTTTTACCTCCATTTGTCTCTTACTCTTCTAGACGTTCAGTACATAGACTCCTGCCACCTCTACACCAACTATCATGCTAGTCCAGATGTTTTACTGTAGCGTAGGTCAATCTGAACTGCCCTAACTGACGAGGAAAACCAACGTTTTCATGTTGGCGCCTTAAAAATCTGAACGACTTTTTAAATAATTTTCCCCACAGAAACAAATCATATCATATGCTTGTGTGTCCACCTGCTGTTACATTGAGACAGCAAGGTAAAATAAGTGCTCTGGAGCAGAGTGTGACAAAGTAAAAATCGATGGCAACATGTTGACTTGCCGGGGACTCATGGGTGAGTCAGCCATGGAAACATGTTTGTTTACCCATACTTCGTGAAGGAGAGCTGTAGGGCCCCTGAGATACAAACAACTCTTTCATATATTCCTTTATTTATTCCCATCCTCCTTCATTCTAGGATGTTTTGATGATTAGTCTGTACTTGCAAGGCCTCATTTGTATCTCAGATGTGTGCTTCGTCTTATTAATCTAACACCGCATTGTCTTGTAGTCCCAGATCATTTGTATTGATCACACAGTGTTATCAAAGATTGGCTCTGCCTGGTAGCTAATTTCATCAGTTCCGTGAACTAAGTTAAGGCGGGCAACACACATATTGGGTGATCAGTAACCCTGGTGGTGTGCACACTTACTGCTGTACGTGCAGCAGCGGACAGTAGATGCCTTGACAGGAGGTGTGCCTTGCGGCCAGACAGACGGGGGTTAGCATGTACATTCCAGGTGTACTGTAAACCGAGAGGCAAACTAAAATAAGCCACCATGCTCCATTGGCAGGGAACAGTGCTACTTGTCTGCGCTTCTTGGCACCAACATGGCAGTGAAAGCAGTGCCTCAACCAAAGCTCAATCTTCCCACCCCATCTCTTATTCACACAGAGCCCGTAAGGAAACTCTAGCTCTAAAAACCTAACTGCAGGTCTCACACTAATCTGAAACCGCCGTGAATCACCGTGCGCCATTTACATTGAGAACCATTTTACAAGCATTCCGGACCGTTCCAGCTTTATGAAGTATGTCCGAAATAACTTGTAATTCTTTATCTCACATTCCTAGAATATTAATAATAAAACAATAGCATATTCTTATTCTGGACCATATGTGGTCCTTCTGACAGACCTATTTGGAGGATATCTTGTTCTGTGCCTGTTTAATGACACTTATATGTATGTTTGACAGCTGACCAAATAGGGAAAAGGCACATAATGTGACTCTACAATTTTCATTCACATTTGGAACAACAATATATTTGCATTTACAGGGCAAGCAATTAGCAAGGGGTGAGAATGTGGCATTAGTCTTACTAATACTGCCACTGAACAAAAACAAAATGAGAAAAATATCGTAGGCCATTTGATAGGTGGCATCTGTGGGTGGCATCTGTGATTCACTTCTCAGAGATACAGTAAGTCATTATCTAAAATCATTTTACCAGAACCAAGGGTTCAGATTACGGCTGCTCGATTATGGAAAAAGTTATCACAATTATTTTGGTCAATATTGAAATCACAATTTAATATGATTACTCATTTACTTTGAAAACATGATGCATTTACTGCACCTAAACAGTGAAACAAATGAACAGTTAAAACATTTTCAACTTTGAAATATCCTTAATACTTTTCATGTTGATATATCGCTTACACCCTGTAATGTGTAAAAGTGAGTGCGTGCCTGCCATTCAGAATACAATACAAAATAAGAGTTTACTTGCAAAACATAATGTGCAAAATAATAGTTTTTCCTAGATTATATTGTTTCTGTAATTGTTAGTAGCCAAAATTGAAATCACAATTAAATTCTGTTCAGCCCGTTCAGATGAACCAAAACTAGATTTAGAGTGAGGTCGAGTGTGTAAACCTTGTATAGAAATCAATAAGAATGTTTGGGAGAGGACCAGTAATATAGTATCAAAGCAGGTAATAAGTTTCATTGTCACCATCGCCTACAGAAAACTTCAGTAAATAATGTCATGTGATGGTAATGGAAGAAAAATGCCATGTCAGAATGAGAAACACTGGCAGAGGTATGTAGAAAATGCTTCTATGAGGAACAAGCAGATGATGTATGACGGTCATAATAAATTGGCTCCGTGCAGGTTGACTGCTGTAGGCTCACAACACCGTAAGGACTTCCCAAGGCCACCGAGTGGGAAGATGTTGATGTTTTTGTTCTGCATGTGTGTCCGTAGAAGCAGCATGTCTGGAGGTGAGAACCGCACTCCCATTAAAGTTCTATTA
The DNA here is from genome assembly GCA_025447795.1 of Speoplatyrhinus poulsoni. NCBI lineage: Eukaryota > Metazoa > Chordata > Actinopteri > Percopsiformes > Amblyopsidae > Speoplatyrhinus > Speoplatyrhinus poulsoni. Next base: position 7,798 of record JAOEGT010090008.1, on the reverse strand, counting down.
TAAATGCATCTCCCGCAGAGCGCCGGGTTCATACATAAGTAAATATAATAAACACAATCATATTTAAATGAGGGAGAGAACATGAGGAGGGGGAGTAGACAGATGGCTTGGAGGCTTAGGAGGAAGGCCGATTTGCATGCTTGGTCTATTTCCCCGTCGCTGGCCGCCATACATAATTCATCCATTTTATTGACTGCCGGGAAATTCTATTAGGTGATAGAGTGATACTCTCCCAAGAACAAAAGCTAGCTGTTCTTTTCATGAGTGTCGCCCGGAACCAGCATGTACAGCAAAACCAAACTGTGCAGTTAAATTCAAAGGCCAATCTTTCACTGCATACTGAGGACTTGAGGATGCTATTGATGAAACATGGTTATCTGAAAAGGAATGTATCCAAAGAGGCTTCCAGAGGTGTATATAGACTATCATGCTACTTCTGATGGTTAAATGGATGGCACAAGGAGCTTGGCCACTTGGCCTTTTCTATAGCTACATGTAGTTTAAGTGAATGTGACAATTAGTCACAAGTCATGACCCTGGTCAGATTTTCACTTACAGTATATTAATAATACTTGAAAAAAGAAGGTGGATCTCCAACACTAGAGGGCTCTGAGGATATTGCTCCCAGTACATTTTAGAATTGGAAGGCTTCTTGAATAACTGATACACCTCAGTCTACAGTATATAGAGCTGATACACTACTCACCAAACCCACATACTGTACTACAGTATACTCGATAAATGCTTTAACATGAATGGATGAATGGAAATATGAGACAGACATGGTCACATTAAAAGAGCAGTAAGCAAGTCACCAGCTCTGACACATCCACAAACCTCTCTCTCATCTCGAGCTCCGCCATCGCCACTTTAAAGGACATGGTTTGCGCTGTGTTCTGCTCCAAAGACCAATTAGGAGCTCCACAGATTCACCCTCCTCCTTCCATTCCTCCGCCAACCTCTGATACACCACTCTAATTACAAACCGACACCAGCTTCCCTCAAAGCTTGGAGAACACACAAGGCTCTCAGGAGAACAGCAAGCTATGCGGCAATTTGTTTGCATTTTGTCCTGAAACTGACAGTGTCATACAGTCTAACACTTGTGGGTAGTGGGTATTTATTTACCACACCTTTGTGTTGGCACTGGCAGAAATAAAGATATGAACTGTGCTGGTGTCAATAGGGTGATGGGTTGCCGACGGTCAGATCACAGGTCCAATGGATGATAACGAGTGTCGGCACGCAAGATTACATTTCAACAATGGTGAAATTGTGTGTAGCAATCAGTCTCACCAGACGACATGCAACTAGAAAATGTATTGTGTAATGACATCATATTTGGTTTTCCAGATTATGGTAATCCACCGTTATGCACTTTGTAGCCATAACAACATTGTCCAGCACTCTTCAGCTGTGATTCACTTAGTTCGACATTCATGAAAACTGGGTCGATTATCCCTTGGCCATTTTGTTCATAATCAATAATGTCACCTTGTGGAAACAATGGAGCGTGACTGCTAGGCACCTCTAACAAAAACAAACATAAACAGTGTTATATAATACAATTTAAATTGTATATGTCATCTGTCTGACAATGGTTACTTACTTCACGAGATTGCACCATTGTTCAGTTTTAACCTTGTGTCACATGACACGCATGACAAATGCTAACAGCATTTGTCATTAGCATCCATTAACACTCTTCACAACATGTGAAGAACTTGAATTCTTGTAGAGCCGAGCACGTGCTTACCAATTACCAATGGAGGCACTCCGGCACCCTAGGGGAAGATATGGACTATTGGAGGCATTTTGTAATTAATATAAGATACTTTAATAGACACCCTATTATCCAGTTTCCATTGACAGTTAGGGACACGGGTAGAGATAGGTTCCTCTGGTGGGAGCTACATACTGGGTTAGATAACAGACGTTCTCTTAGATAATACATTGGAGCCTCCAGGTTTTAGATGCAGTGACCCCACATTTAATTCTACTGATGGCTGAAATCTTTTCCTCTGTCTACTACAGTATAGAAATTGAGATTAATGGGCCCTTTTCAAGCTAGTCTTACATGGCCCTAAAGCCAGGTCCAAATATATTACTCAAAGGAGCCAGAACATAGCAAAGGTTATAGTAAAGTTAATTCATAATTGGCAAGAATGAAACTCCAGTCCAATTCTCTCTGAAGTGATTTGGGCAGCTAGTCTGAGCTAATGAGAGCCGGCACAGTGAAAACATCTTCCCTTGGCTTCTCACATGTGGACTTCCCCAGCGCTGGAGACTTGGGAGCCCTGTCTCCCAGCAGAATGCACCACCACTTGGTGCAGAAGTGGCACCATGGCACCAACACATTCGGTAGCAGGTGCCAGCACTTGAAGTGCTGTCATTCAAGGCCGCTGGCAGAGGGCACAATGGAGCCGTAGACTAGCTGTCCAGAAGCGGGAGGGGTTGTGGGTGACCCACCAGGGAACTCACACATGCACTGTACTGGCAAATGACCTGTGCCAAATGACTGATAAGCGAAGCTGACTGGCAGATGTGTTTACCTTGAGGTAAATTGCTATCACTCCAGTGAATGGGAAATATACTTTTCCTCATTCTGTTTTGCTAACGTTTACATGCTCAGCAATCATTCATCAAACCAGGCTGATTTAGACCACCATCTAGCTAAACCTTGATCTGCTTTTAACCAGTGCTTCTGATTGGTGCGATTTTGACATTTTAATCATTGATACTCTCACGTCTTCATTTCACTTTCCTAAATAACACTTCACCTATTGAATTATCAAATGATGTAAACCAGATTAGAAACTGTTTTTTTTCTTGCATTAAATGTGGAGTCAGAGATTCGGGAGAAAGTAATTTTCCTTCAATGCCTATAACACCTCGAACAAAACCTCCCTCAGAAGCTCCGGCCCAGACACATTGTTCACCATTACCAAGGCTATGGTGTTGTGCGGTCTGCACCACTTTGTTTGAGAGTCAAAGTTGTGTAGAAACACCTGATTGTTTTTCCAGCGCACGCGCACACACAGCTATCTGAATTTGACATACATACAGACTACAATAGCTGACTCCACCTTTAATCAGGTGAGTGTTCATGTGAGGGGTAGGTGGATCTCACCTCTCTTCCAGCTGCTCGTCTCCAAACATCCAGCGGACGTACGGGGCAGGGTAGCCCGCCACCACGCACGGCAGCAGCACGTTGGTCCCCACCAACTTGGCCACCGGCGCCGGCTGCACCAGGAACTCCATCTTCCGCTCCTCTCCCGTTTCTGTAGGGGGCGGGGGAGGAGAGGGTCAGGCGCGGGGGTCGGGGTCGGGGCCGGGGTGAAGCCGGTGAGGCTGAACAGCAGCCCTCTACTTAACGCGTCATCCGTCTTGCAACCGTCAAAAGAGAGCAGGCCCGAGGGAAGGGCAGTCTGTCCCCGACACCTAACCAAGGGTGGGGTGACTGATGTCCATGTTGACGGCTGGGAAACCCGAACTGGCGTGACCTTTCAACGAGGGTTTAAAGTGATCCCCCTCTATCCAGCTGTAACTGACTGCATGGCTGGCGTCCAGCATTGACCGGGGGGGTAACTGGGTCAGCTATGGCTTCTGTGACCCCACCCCGCCCTCCTCCCAGACAGGAAGGGGTGAGGTGCGCTGGTTTAAAGAGTAAAGACAGGCCTCAGTTCACTACAGTTCAAAGATACACCTGCAATCAATAGAGGAATGCATAGATAAGAACAGGCTGCACATCTCAGACTTAGTTTTCCCCCACACACCTCGACGCAACCTCCCAATTTAATTTCTCACCAAGTTGATTCATCTCAACTTCAAAATAACCCAAATGAAAACAAATGTATTTCTGTACGGAGTACATCTGGTAGCCTTTCTATGTGTCTGTGTTTAGGTTCATCTATGTAACTGTATACACACACACACACACACACACACACATTCTTGGGGGAGACATATATAAAGGCCCCCACAGCGGCCTTGTTGGAGCTGATTTACAACCTCCAATATCTCCCCTGCTCTGGCAGGGGCCTGGTTCCTAACAACTCAGTAAATAAAACGTGTAGTGGGTTTAGACCAGCAATGCCGCCACAATGGAATTCAGACCCACTCTCTGCTACTACTAAGTTACTACAGAGTAACTGTGGGCTGGCTGATGGCTCCATTGGGAGCGCTGCCTCTCCCTTTGTCATTCAGCAGAAATCCTTGAGGTCAGGCCAGCGTCATGTGGTCATGTGTTGAAACTCTGAGGTCATGAGTGAGGGGAAGGCCACACTGTGCTGGAATTAAATGACACCATTACCCCGGCCTCTTTTTAAATGTACTATAGGAACAGATTCAGTGTGGTGTAATAACGCCACATGCTAGACGTGATTAGCACAATACACAACAGGTGACAATGGAAGAAATGGAAGTGGACTGACAGTAAAAACTAAACACACGTATGAATAATTGGTATGAATAATTAGTATGAATAATTAGTATGAATAATTTCCAAGAGGGGGCAATAGCAACGATTTAACAAAAAAACAATACTGCGTTAAATTCACGGTTCCCACTGTAAGTCAAATGACCTTACCTTTTCCTGACTAACAATTTGGTTTTCCATGACCTGAACTAAACAGAAAAGCAGGCCACCACAACAATGTCTGATGTCTGTGTAAAAGGGACACTCAGCATGGCAACAGTAAACAAACTGAATATGAATGTTGTGATTTTCTGCGTAGTTACATTCTGAGATTCTGACCAATCATTTAATAATCAAAAAACCATCCAATAACATTTTGATGAATGGCAACTAAAAACTAAAATGTTAACATGCTAAAAACAAAATTCCTGTTCCTCTGAGAGGTGAGATGATATCCCATTAATCAATCCAAAAAAATATTAACATTTTCGGACATTCTATGTATGGAATATGTCTGGAATGTCCAAAAAGCGAGATCCCTGGAAAGCTATTTCTAATTAGGAGCTAAAGCCTTTTGTCTCAGTCCCTAAGGCAAGCTCGTTGTCCTCATGGTATGTGTTAGGTGTGGTCACCTCACCTGGCGCTATGCGTAGCTGAGCCTCCTCGCTGGCCTTAGCCTGGCCCACGTTCTCCACCACACAGCGGTAGAGGCCAGCGTCGGCCTCTGTCGCGTTGCTGAGCGCCAGGGCTCCACTAGGCAGCTGGGCCAGCCTGGAGCCCAGCTCCAGGGGCTGCCGCTCCTTCTCCCAGTGGATGAAGGGCACCAGGTCTGGGTTGACGTCGCATGGCACCACGTGGCTGCTCCCGACACGGGCGCTGGCCGGGGCCGGCTGGCTGCTGAACCGGGGGAGCCCTGCAGGAAAGACAGCACTAGGTGAGACATGTCACTGAAGAAGAACACTTCCACTGCTTGTTCAGGCCTATGTGGGGTGGCTGTACCGTACTATGAACAAATGTGCTGTGAATGAAAGCGTGTAGAAATGTAGTAATGTAATGTAGTAATGCCAGTAAGATCCATGTCCCAACCCTGCTGGTGCCAATGAGAAACATCGCTATGGAAATATTCACTGACTCTTAGGCCCAGGACAGTGCGTGCGTGCGCGTGCATGTGTGTGCGCACGCAGCACTATCTGCGACGATGACAGGGGGGTCTTATCTGAGTATGTGAACCAACACAGTGCAGGAGGCTGGCACTTCAACAGCTCCCCACCCCCTCCCCCATCACACACGCAGGAAGACCCTCGTCCACCCGCGTTGGTGTAGAGCAATCCCTTCCTGGACGGTGGACGTTAATTTGCCACGCGCCCACAGGGAGAAACACAGCGCTAATTACATTTTTAAAAAGCTGGATCCACAGGTTTGTGTGTGTTGCGGCGCCCTCCGCTTTCATCTCAACGCAAAAATAATTATTTCCTGCGTAAAGCCATTGATCTGAAACCAACAGTGTGCTCGCTGCCACACCCACCACGCACAACGGCGTCAATTAAAAAGAACTTAGGCCGTGCAGACAGAATGGGAGACTCCGAGTTTGTTAGCAAGACGGACGGCTTGTTTCTCTAAAGCAGGAAAGCACTCCATCTGCAATGAGCGCTGCCCTGCTATTACCATGGAAGGCCTCTCGAGTGTTTGATTTGGCTGCAGTCTTTTCCTCGGCAATCTACTGCGCACGCGCGTGTGTGTGTGTGTGTGTGTGTGTGATAAAATAAAGTGTGAGGAAGAAAGAGCGGAGTGTAACCAGTGTGCACACGCAGTGTCAACCCCTGTCCCCTCACACACACACACACACACACACACACACAGGATGTGGTGTTGAAGACCGGGTTGTAAGCCAGCTCCCATGTTCCTCTCTGCCCATCTCTCTTGGCTACAGACAGCTCTTCAAGTCCCCTCTGCGACAGGCTCTGGGGGGAATCAGACCTTAAAATAAGCCCAGAACAGCTAGAGGGCCCAGCTCTCAGACTGTGAAACACTGAGACCACTGTTTCTCACTCTCTTACACACTTTTCCTTCACACATGCGCACGCACGCACGCGCGCACAAACACACACACACACACACACACACACACACACGCTGAGCTCAGCTCACACTGCACACATTGTGCAGAAGCAGTGAGGACTCGTATCCGTGTCCGACAAAGGAAAGCGAACGCTACTCTCGCAGTTCGTCCAAAACAAAGACGAAACGCAGCAGTCCTTGTGGCTCTATGCCTGACAGTGCCAATCTGATGGAGACAAACTGGAGCGTACTGATGGGCTTTATACGGAAACCTTATTACTGCTGTGTCAAGCAGATGTACAGCGATTGGAGCCATTATGTTCATGGAGCAGAACACGCCCTTGAACAACAGTTTGGTTTTGGATTCAGACAGATGGACAATTATACTGAAGATAAACGTACATGCTGTGTATGTATTGTATACAGCCCATATGGGAAGGCTGAAGGCTCACGATGATGAATATTGAATGCAGTTACAACAGTGGGGGGGTTTGGGGGGGAAGGAAATCAAGCTTCAGCAAAAGACAAACTAAAAGAAGAGAAGATGTTGATTGATTTTATACTCCTCATTTCTTGTCTCAGAGACATTCTAGAGCTCAGCTTGCACTTGGCTCTGCTGTGGCAAACACATTGGCTGTTCCTTTGTTCTCATAGCCTCATCACACCAGCCTGAGTTCATCGTTTGTGTGTGTGTGTATGTGTGTGCGCACACATGGCTGGCCAGTGTGTTTTAGCGCATTAGCACTGGGACAGGGAGAAGTATTATAGATGGGAAATGCTGAGTGGCGCGTTGGTGCTAATGCCATCCACTCCAATTAATCACAATTCTCCGTTTAATCGAGTGGGTGGGCGCTTTATTTTCCACACCCCTGCGCTGTGCTATCTATTGGACTGGGGCTGCACTGCCATTGGTTGATGGAACTCTGTTGATGGCCAGAGATACAGTCATGTGCAAAAGAAAGTACACCCTCTGTATGCTATGGTTTTACATATCAGGACATAATAACAATAGTCTGTTCCTTAGCAGGTCTAAATATTTGGTAAACACAACCTTAGATGAACAACACCACATGACACATTACAACGTGTCATGATATATTTAACAAAAATAAAGCTAAAATGAAGAAGCCATGTGTGAAAAACTAAGTACACCATATTATTTAATAGCTTGTAGAACCACTTTCAGCAGCAATAACTTGAAGAAACCATTTTGTGTATTACATTATCAGTCTCTCACATCGTTGTTGTCCCGCCACAGCATTTCAATTAGGTTGAGGTCTGGACTTTAACTGGGCCATTGCAACACCTTGATTTTCTTTTTCC
>JAOEGT010089997.1:0-14097 GCA_025447795.1 Speoplatyrhinus poulsoni | reverse complement strand
GGCTGTGTGTTGTGTTATTTTGAGGGGACAGCAAATTTACACTGTTCTACAAGCTGTACAATCACTACTTTACATTGGAGAAAAGTGTAATTTCTTCATTGTTGTCACATAGAAAGATATGCTCACATATTTGCAAATATGTGAGGGGTGTACTCACTTTTTTTAGATACTGTACATACATATATACACACATACACACACATATATACATACATATACACACACACACACAAACATATATACATACATACTTAAACTGCCCCACACATTGTAAATGCATCGCGAAGGCTAGGTTATTGTTGAGGTATGCAGCCAACACCACATTAGCATAGAAAGAGAACAAAAGGCTAGTGAAATGCTAGTGAAGTACAAAGTGTAAGCTTACAGTCTCTTACTATGCCTTTAATGGCTTTCATACTACACAGTACAAATCACGCAAAGGGTAAAAAGCTTCAGGTCATCTAATGAGGGGACATGGGTTTAATCCCATATGTAGCAGAACTAGTAGCTAAGCATCCTTGAAAACATACCCAACTTCAGGATCACTGACCAAGCACACCGACAGTGATATGAGTAATTAACGCATCCATTCAATAAAATATTGAAATCAATGTATGCTCATATTATACACTGGTACGCCATCAGTCAGTCAAGCTTCTATTATTAATGTCAGTGTTCCTGGCCCATTGCACAACACTGATATGACAGTGACATTTTTACTGTAGAAACTTTGGCAGGCAAACATCAACTCCTTTCCAGTAACAGAAAGCTGCTTATGGGCCACAAGCCACCAGTGCCGTTTGTTAGGCTTTCCCAAACTCTATAAACCTCATAAAACATCTAATGACTTTGCAATATGTTATGAGGCCAACTATACTATGGATAATTATCAAATGCTTTCAATTATTTAAAGATAAACAATTGTTATAGTAGTCTAAATATAAAGCAGAGCTCCAACATGCATTTATTTTTGCTACCAAGAGAAAAATAAAAAAGTCTATTATCATTGCGGTTTAACTTGTCAGTCTGAATAGCACTTCCGGTGAAAGCACCACACAAGAGCAATAATAGTTTTCCTTGGCAGGTGTCATCTTTACACAGATGAGTGTACAGCACGCTCTCATGGGTACATCAATAATTGCCTCAATAAACTGCAATAAGAAAAACATTTCTGAACAGTGACATTACTGTGTTTAACATTTAAATACAGATAGTAAAAGAAAACAGGTGGGTCTGTTCTCACGTGAACAAACATAAGCTAAGCACATAGACAGCCTTAACCACATACTGTTTAAACTACCATTGTTCAACGTAGTGAAAATAATCTCAATATGTACACACACACACACACACACAAAATACACATTTGCTGGATCTCACAGACATGATCTAGAGCTGACCTCTGAAAACCTCATACCTAGAAGTGCATGCAAGTTTCAAATGCTTTACAAAATGTATAAAGTCTCCCCCGTACGTAGGCAAATCACCTGTTCCATCTATTGACAAATGCACTATTGTAAGTCACTTTGGATAAGGTCTTCTGCTAAACGCTGTACATGTAAAATCACAGTCAGTTGGCGTGTGTAGACAGAAGGCTGGACACAAGCCCATTTACATTTCCTCCTCACCGGTGTCATGTGATCCTTCGCTCAACCGCTTGTTCAACCTAACGAGCAGACAATTGAGGACAACCAGCCTCCACTGACCTGACACGGCACAGCTCAAATCAGAGAAACACAAGCTGGCACTGTACTCTGCTGCTGAAGAAAAGACTAATGTACAAATGTTTTTAGAAGGCTTTACAGATCATAAAGACATGTGCACCTATCAGAACAGCCATTAGACAATAAAGAGTGCTAGCTGGAGAAACTGTGCTTATTATCTATGAAAAGGAAATGCAATATGGCATACTGTATCACTGGTTATTCTGGCTCTATACCAGTTGGTTTTCCAAAAAGGGTGGTTGGGTCCTCTGAGGAGGGGTTGAGATCGCATCTAATCTATTTTAAAATGGGTTTCTGCCCTGTTTTTCTTGACACAACGATGGCATGCAGCTGTTTTTGGGAGGTTTGGATCCAACCGTTGTTGTACCATTTATATCGATTTGTCATTTATATAGAAAGACAAGCGTCATGTCATTCAAACCCATGCGTTATTCATGCCACAGGATTGTGTTCTGGTACACACTACGAGGAGCACAGACAGCACAGTGCAAAATGACGGTTTGGCTACTTGTGCCCCAAGAGAACATCACCAAACAAACACATGATCTAGTTGTAAACATCATTCATGATTATATGCATCGTTTATCAAGAGACATGAGGACCTCCAAATAGCAGCTTTAATGCAAATTCCACGCCGAGTGAACTTGAAAACCACAGACTGTGCCATCACGTCATCTGCTGCATGGTTTCACACAGCTCTCAAGCAGAGTGAACCCTTCTCTGTACGCAAGCTGAGAGGAGTTACTTACTACATGTTTGATTACTGAATACAGTAAGTCAGAGATGATACAAAGTCAAAACACATTTGCATACCGGTGCATTTATGCTGGAAGAGAGAAAAACAGATAGCAAAAACAGGGTTTCCTTCTCTTTTACGCCCCCCCCTTAAGAAGACTGACGTCAACCACCACAGGAAACGATAGAGCTAATAAACCAACCAAAGGTCAAAACTGCTTTTTGTCTATAGGCAATTTCAATGTCAGGTGGTACAAAAATATTGTTCACATTCTTTACTAAAATGTGTATAAAATTACCTATGACAAAAGCAACACTATAACTAGTTGCCAGTTGTAAAAGTAATTTTGATTGTATTCTTTGACTTGTAACATGGCATATCTGTCACTGTCCCAATGTACCAAGAATCCCAGATATTGCACTATGTAACTTTAGTGACCAGGTATGAAACCTCTCACGAGAGCTGCATGACGCTTTAATCACACACTACCAACTGTGGGTCTAGCTGGACATGTTCATACTGACATTAGTGGTGTAATGGATTAGAGTTTTTCGGTACAGATAATCCCTATTCTGCACGCATATGAACCACGGATAAACTGCAGTTTTGTATTGAAGTTTACCCATCACAGTGTGAAATACAATTTTGACTGCCGTTGTTACTTTTTAAAGTAATAATTCCTTAAATCTCCAGTTGCAGTTAACATTTTGAAGTGCTGAATGTTGAGTGTTCACAAGATCGGGGAATTTTTAATCCCAACCAATAAAATCGGTAGCCTCTCGTTTGGAAAAAAAGCAAAGAAAAAAAAGAACACACAAGAGGGTTGAACGCAGGACTATGAGATTAAGTGTCAGCGTTTTTGGGTGCCATTTCTTAATTAATAATTCATCACATACGCAATACGCATCCTTTCCAAGTTCATTGTACTCAAGTGTGTTATGAGCTATCCTGAATATAATGGTGATGGTCATCTTCTACGCTCAACCGCAACAGCACAACCTCGAGTAATATTGAACAAAAGCCATGAAGGAAAACGGTACCTGTAAACTATGCTATGGATTTGGCTATCAGCAAAATCATGGGACAGCCAAACACATTTGTTATAAAGTGAAATAATTATTATACTTTATCATCCAAATTATTTGATCCCAGACTTATTTTCTTCCAGTGTCAGAAAATATACATTGAATACAACCTGTGCCATAAACCTGTCAATTGTTTGAATGGCTTAGTTAGGGTCTTACTTGTAATGTATGGCACTCACAGTAACCACCAATAACTTCCACTAATAATATCCACCAATAACTCATAATCTACCAATTCATCACAGCACTGCATGGACTGCCATTGTATTAATTTCATATAAACTGGCAGATGTCATTTTTCTTTCCGTCTTAACGGATCCGGTACCGGTATTCTAGTTTGCACGTTAGCATAGCTCTCAAAATAGTCACGCCATGCTGCATGGTTTTGATTGACAGATCAATTGATCAAAGAGCTGTGTACAACCTGCATTAGCCAATGACAGCTTGTCAAAACTATACACTAGTTTACAATCTACATAACCAAAAAAAAATGTATATAAAATAGCCGGTTGTTTTTGTGCATTTGAAATACAAACCGTAATTTAATTTCTCAAAAATATTTTGTGATATACTAAATGTAGAGAGGGTTCTGATATCCGAGACATAAAACACTTGATCCCTATTACAGAAATGGTTTTAGAAGCCATAACATCAAAGTAATGAAAAATGTCCAAAAATGCTGATTTATGTTTCTGCGTTGAGCTTATGCCATGCCTACACAGTCGGCCTATGGCATACCTTTACGGCGTCATGGATTTTTTTATACTTCTGTGATGGTGTGTTGGCCACGCGGACTGAGCACGTTGCATGACGTGCATGTGAAGCGGTTATCGTGGAAATGCCATGTTGAGCACAATAAGCACATACAAATATTTATTTCCAGCGAATCTCTTAGTTACACCAACATTTATCATAGGAAACAATCTGCCGACACAAAATAGTATTTAGAAAAGATCGCTTTTCGCTGCCCTAACATCAAGGAAATACCATAAGGAAAGCCCCATCCTGCTTCCCAAAATAGAACACCAAGAGTGTAAACGTTTTGAAATAAGCATGTAAAAATGTCTCTTTCCAGCGAATCTCCTAGTTAAACCAACATTTATCATAGGAAACAATCAGTGCCAATAGAAGAAAGTAGGCTATTTATATTTCGCTGCCCAAACAATGAAATCCTATAGCGAAAACCCTGTCGTGTCATGTGCAAAGTTGTAGTCTTGGTTAATAATGCTCAAGCAAGGCATATAAAAACGTTTTGTTTAAGGAAGACAATCTGTGCATGTACAGGGCGTAGTTAGAAATAATCCTAATTCCAGAGCACTCTGGCATATAGGCTTGCATCCACAAGACTGCTGTTGGCTGCGTCGAATTGATGATCGACAGATGGACGGATGGACGTGGAGTTACATTTTTTCAGGTGCGCGTCAGGTACGGCATAGGGTACGACGTAGGGTACGTTGTAGCGTAAAAAGCTAGGTGCGATGCAGCATAAATGGGCCATGGGATCAGAGGGTTAATAACAGACAAAATGGTCACCCTGAATTACACTACTAGTGCTGTGTAAGGTAGAGCTACATTGTACTGCACAGCATAAATCAAGAGTTGAAACAACCTTTACTGATCATGTTAAGTTTAGGTGTGAAGTCAACATATGCTTGTGATGGGTGTGGTATGTGTGGCTGGTGTGTGTGTGTGTCTGCAAACTTACTGGTTTCCAGATTGCATAGGGCACTGTATATTGAATCTATCCGACTGAGGGAATGAACTCCAGGACCCAGTGGAGGCATATATAGAACTCTGGAACAAAGAAAAGAACAAAGAGCAGTCAAGCAAAGAAAGCTACAAAGAAATTTTTTGGAAATCTGAACAAAATGTGCTGCAGTATGTTCCACAGAAAAGTGGTTAACACAGGCTGTGAACCTACTCTCTAACCCCATGAGATGACTAATATTGTGCATTTCACCAAAATCTAAAGTGGTATTTACGTACAGTATATACACTGCACAACATGTTTTTTAAGTGTGCATCTCTCCACCACCTGCCATAGTGATGAGTCTACATTTGAATTAAAAACAAACCACACATTTTCTCCACAGGACCTCGGGCTCTACAAAGCACCTGCAATCAATGACAGAAGGAGCGTAAATATCTACAGCGAACTGTATTGTACAGTAGATCATATATTGATGCACACCTCATCTGTGGTTCATATAAATTATGAAACAGCTCTGCTCAGAACTTCATACCACAAAGTATCTCCATGAGAAACCTTGATTTGTGGTGTGTGTGTCTATGTATGTATGTATGTATGTATGTATGTATGTATGTATATATATATATATACACACACACACCGATATGAAATCATACATATATATAATCATACCATAAATAGCCTACAAGAGATGTCAGGTACAAGCAGCAACATTTTCTACATTTAGATAGGCCTTTCAAACATCCAAATGATAGCTATTGGTTTCATTTTTTTAAAGTTTACCCTGTTGGCTACAGTTGGTAGGTTAATAGCATTTTTTAGCCGTTTTTCAGTACCAGTCAGACCCTGATAACAGCACAAACTAATGCTTGTAGAACTGTACTGTACAAGCAGTCTATTTTATTAAAAGAAATAAGCATTAAAGCATAAAATATAAAATATATGCTACAAGTTAAGCTACACAAACATTCTCCTGTACAGTCAGTACTGGTAGCCTACATTAGCTTGTAGTGCAGTGTCGTGTCGGCTGTCAACATGTATATGGGATTAGGTTAGTCTGTTGAGCAATATGCAAAGTATGAGACCCGTAGCGGAGACGCTTAGATCTTGTGGTAGCGATTTGCCGAGCTCGTGCCGACCCCCCCCCCCTTTCCCAAACGAAGCTTCGTCTATTCGCTAGTGATTACTACGGTAGCTCCGAAGCTCAAAAAACGACATTTGGGCCAGCTCTACTTCAACAGTCTGCATGCACTGAATCAATCGCTCCTAACTCCACTCCTCAGGCAAAGTGCAGGCATGGAGGAAGAAACAACCAAATCGAATGACAGTGAATTTATGGAAAGATTTATGAATGAACACATAATAAAACTATATCAGTATAAAATATTTTCTATCTAATTTTATCTCTCTTTTGAAAATACATTGTATTAAATACTGGTATATTGCCCAGCCCTAGGTCAGCATAAAGCCTGTGATTTGTTTTTTTCTAAATGCAACTTGGATTAACACATTTTATATTATACAATATTGCTGTCCTGGCATTATTTTGCGATGCTTCTACTGGGCAAAAATGTACTAACGGGGACTCATTTCATTTGACATTTTCACATACAGTATGGCCAAATCAAACAAATCAAAAGCCATTGTCTATTGTTAAAGCCATGTTATCAAACTAAACTTAATTAGTGATTGTGAACTAGAAGCGAAACCAGCACATGCATAGTAGCCAAATGCATCACACAGACCTCCATGTTAGAGGCTACAGGGAACAGACTGTTTTCTAGCTGAGGGCCCTCTGGATGCAGGTAGTTCTCCCCGTCCATGGCCAGCGCTGAGGGGAGAGTTGGCATCAGACCACAGCGTTGCACATGACCACCAGCTCACTTAGATTATGTACTGTACAGCCAGACCACCGCAGACTGGGCAGGAAGTACTAACAGTGACTGCGCTCCATGACCTGAGATCAACAGAAATGGAAGAGGTTTTAAAACGCCAGTAAACAATGGATCCAAATGTGAGCACATCATTTTACTGACCTACACAGATCACAACAGAGTAATGCACGATAGTGAACATTTCCAACCAACATTGTCACATGCCTCTAATGGCCAATAACTATGTTATTTATATATGTGGGGGATTAAGCCTAGTGTCCATCATATCCACTACTGTATCTAATTTATTTTCTAGAGATACATTTAAAAAATATATATTTTGAAGTCGATAGATTCATCTGATCTGTCTGAGTTCAGAGAATGAGCAGACAGGTGATTGCCCGTCGAAAGAATCACAACAGTAGTCTCAATTGTACATGATGGTTTGTGTTAGGGAACTTCATATTGTAAAATGACTATTATACATCATAACTAATCAAACAAGCAGACAAGTATATGAACTAACAAGCAGGTAATTGTCAAGTAATGTCATAAATGAAGAAATTAGTAGATCTAGGTTTAATGGACACTTTACATTTGACATGGATGTGTTCCTTTTTTGTACTGATGGTTTTACCCAGCTCCAGGTTAAGTCAGACAACTTCCTGGTTGGTACTACATTATATTCCTGCATATGTACAAATGTATTGTAGTGACAGGAAAAGGCTTTAAGTTTGATATAAAATACCTCAAGTCTTGAGGATTCATGGAAGGTTTATCAGCCATATAAACAAAAATAATTTAAAACGATTAAATTGTGTTGTTTTAAAAATAATTTAAAACGACACGAAGGTTTGCCTTTTGTGCTTTGTCTATGTGTAAAGCAAACTGTACTGAGTTCACATAGAAAGGAACCAATACCTGCCGTTCAAAACTGTCTAGCTTGGTTGCTTGTTGTTTGGTCTGCAACCAAGTTGGATTAGCGGTGGACAAATTAACTGTAACCATACAGCAGTTTTGAAAGTACATCACTGTACCAGTGTGCTGAGTACAAATTCTGGAGCAGAACACATTTTTAAGTGTGCTTTTCCTCTAGACAGTGAGCTGTGGCAGAGCAATTAGTGATATAATGATAAAAATGGAATGATAAAGAATTCAGAGAAACCATTTCTGGAGGGTTATTCAGAACACTTTTTGAGTGGCTCCCCCCAGCATATCACCATAATTTTTGTGATATGTGACCATACATAGTGTTTACATACGGAGCCAAAAACAATGCCCTCTCCATACCATGGGGAGTGAGCATAGGAAATCTAATCTTTGGAGAGGATTATGAAAACGAGGAAGATAAAGTATAGTAATGACTATACATGTTTATCACCAGTGACAAATCGCAAAAGGAAACTGAAGAAGATAATGCCACCAACGTCAGAGATGCCTATCTGATTTTGTCTTGAGGGTATCCTCATTCACTGTGTCGCAATCATAACATGCTCCTTGAGAAGGGGCATGATGACATGGCCTAAACAACTGATTATTAGATGAGTTCAAAAACAATTACTCTATCCTCCATATTTTCATAACACGCCTTGTCTGCATGGTGAGGAGAGGATTTCATTTTATGGATTAATTAAAAAGGCCGATTTTGTGGTAGACAATGGCATGCATGATATGCAATGATACTTTTTTTTTAATAGAACTAAAGTCAGAATCTGGCCACCACAATTAAGGAAACAAGTCCATCTCTAAACACAGAAATCACTGTGTGAACACACAGGTGACAACGAGGAACGCAGTGCAGGGGCTAACACTATGCACTCCTCATTAGGAGGCGGTCACTGAAGGTTCCACATCCATCATGGGATTATGAAAACCTCAGTACAGACAGGCTGACAAATGTGAATGACAGATCTCAGATTGTATTGTAACAAGCTAGTTTGTTACTATCTACTAGGGAAAGAAGCTTTGTTTTATCTTAAGTGGGAGGGGGGCCGCATGCATTTTATTTTTTACAATACATTTTTGATGTATACAAAGCAAGAAACAAAGACTAAATACATAAACCACGATATTGCAGCTGTGCCTATGACCTCAATATAGAATAATAAGACCAGCTCAAAAGGATGGAACAAGATCATTGCACCACCATTGGGTCAATGAAATCAAGATAAGGAGAGAAGGATCAAGAAACTCAATAATGGGAGAGAACACAACATACCTGTTCTGTACATAACTATGTAGAAAGATTAATTGCCATTTTATTGGCCTTGACAAAAAAAACTACGTTTACAAATCGAGCAGATGGAAAACTAATATAAATAACCTATATTTTCAGGATGCTGCATACAATGCAGTACACTGACAACCAAGTAGGCTAAAGGTCCCAAGGCTGTGAGGGGCTCAGAATGTGTGCCTTTGAGTTTGTCACAAAAGGAGCTCATGAAACTTTGAATTAATCTTGGTTAATCAGTTAATTTACCTACAGTTTTTGATTGGAAAGTCAGTCAGCTACAGTAAACATTGTTAAACTGGAAGCACACTTGACTTGCATAGATATCAATTGAAGCATGCTGTGTATAAAAAAATAAAATGCTGTCTGAATTCCCATGCAAATATAATAAGTGGACTATTGTTACACCCTCGACTCCAACTTCCTTACATCAACAGTAAGCAAGCATATGTTCGGTAAGAGTAATCCATAGGACAGGGCCTAGAAGATATAATTACGCTTTGGATTAGACATAACGAACCTTCCTGGTGGTTAACTAGATTAAACTCGTCTAAAATCTGTTTGGGTGAGGGGAGAAGAAAAAAAAGTGCTTAAACCTCAGATTGTATCTTAACTAACAAATTAAATTACTTTCTCAAAGCAGACATTTTAGCACTGGATTGGTCCAACATCTCAGCACGAGCACACCACAATGAAAATCCGGGCAACATCCATCACACCCCATCCATATCCACAATAATCAAACCCTGAATCTTTGAATCATTCTCTACCCCTACCTCAAATGTTAATGATCCATGCAGACTTCACATAAGGGTGAAAGAAAAGAAGAAAAAAAAAAAAGTTTTTTTTTTTGCAGTCTATACATGAATAAGGAGAGGGGCAAAATTGGATTGAGGATTATTATGACAAACTGTGTGGAGATACATTTGCCTACCATTAATACCGTGGCACAGTTAGTGGCAATGACTGTTTCACATGATTTGAGCTGACTTGCAGCCGTGGCCATGAAGCAGCATATTTATATAATAATATAAAAATGTACATCACTGTTACAATTACATACACCATAACTGAAGGTTTTGACCAAAGTATGAAGCACTAAGCCACCGTGATAAACGCTAACAGAGTTCATAAGGGTCTAACCAAGAAGGCCTTCGTGTGTACTATTGATCAGCATGTTATACCCTCAGGTTGCCACAGTGATATAAGGCTACGGTGCAGCAAATTCCTTGTGCAGAAGAGCTTGAGCCCAGAGATGACCAGCAGTGGGACCAGTGGGATTCTGGATAATGTGTGTGCAGGCAACCGGTAGCCTCTCCAAGACCTAAATGAGGGCTATGCAAGGGACCCTTAGGTAGCCTCTCCAAGACGTAAATGAGGGCCAGGCAAGGGAAGGAAAGCAGTGGAGCTAGGGAGGGTGAATTTAATGGAGACCTTGTGAGGCTCTGGAAGTGTCAACTTGCAGAACAAGACGTGTGCTGAAAACACCCTGAGGACACTGGTGACAACACGGGAAGGTTTCTCAAGTGTCTTGTAGTACCCTGAGCTCATCTTTCGTCTAGGTCCGTCCTTTAAGAGGGAAAGATAATCCACCTATCATGGTCTTGGAAGAAATGCTGGGAAAGTTCAACTGTAAACCGAGTAGCCATACTGTTATCAATGAGACTGTGGTCTTTGTTTCAGGTAAAACAACGCGAGGAATAACACAGATCACAGTTTGACAGTTGACAGGCGGGCATGGACATGCCTGTGTGTGTGTGTGTGTGTGTGTGTGTGTGTGTGTGTGCGTGCGTGCGTGTCACATGTGGTCTGGTGTCAAGGAGATGAGAAATTCCTTAGGCCGGCAGGAATGATTTCATCGGCAAGGGTGACAACTGACACACACAGCACGCTCACTGCTTCACCTTATTAGCGTCATGGGAGACTCAGCATTTCACTCCATCATCTCCCCCCTCTGCAGACCAATGGGAATTGGGCCGATTCCGAGCATTCTTACCTTTTCCCGCTTGTTCTTCCCACAACATGCCTTACTCCCCCCGTCTTCTCTTTTCGCCGTGCCAAACGCCGTCGGCTGTTGCAGTCTCCTAGCAACAGAGGTGTCCATCTATATAGCATTTCCCTCTACTCCACAGTCTCCGAGGACAATCAATATTAATCATTCCCAGAGCAGTCCCAGGTGGTGTCTTCCCGTAAGACCCTTGTGTCGTTACTGGAAACGTCCCCGGCTAGCGCTAAATGCAGCACGGGACGGTGAGAGGGTGGGAGAGGGACGGAGTGAAGGAAAGAACGGGGGGAAAAAAATGTAATGACGGGAGGGGGGGAGAGGGTGCAATAGTCGGAGAGTAAACACAAGAAGGCTCCTTCATTCAGTAGTATATTCTGCGCGACGTGATTATTTAGTGCCAGACAACATCTGTGTCTAAGCATTATTCCCCTCCACACAGTGTGGGGCCACATGCAATGCTGAAATCCCGAGGGATGAGCAAGACACGACAAAAATAAATAAAAGGGGGCATTCAAGGACACAAGCGGCAGGTTTTTCTTGCCAATAATGTGTTAATTGGCTCCTACTGGTTGTGGTATTACCCCCGCCCCCCCATGTGCCTGGATCCCCCCCCGTGTCACTGGGTGGTCTGACATACAGTAGAGGCTCTAAAGAAGAGACTAATGCCATCTAAAATCCTGATTAGAGGAAAAACAAAGGCAGATGCAAGTCTGTAAATTCACCAAAAGAAGGCAGCTCAGAGGTTTGCATGTACTGTAGAACATCAAACGTGGCGCGGTTATTAAGTCTGTGTGCCTTACTGTGTTCCCTCTGTGCTCTCTCTGTTGTGGCACATTCTAGGTCAGTTCTGAGCCCTCGGCACTGTTGAGTCACTCACTCTGCCCGTCTGCCAGCCAGGCATAGGCTAACAAACAGCAGGCATCATTTTCAATAAATAAAATAAAATATTAACGCGACAACAAACAGTAGTTAGCCAGTGCATGTGAACATGAGGGGTGGATTTAAGAGCAGGCTCCTCTGGTCGTGGGGAGTCTGTGGGCAGGGTTGTGTGGTGGCAGGCCTGTTCACTGGTGATGCGTGCTGGAGCACATGGAAGTCATTCCACCAAGTGTGACTTCCTTAAGCCACCACTAATTCACAGCAAAGCACTCACGAGGACTACCGCCATCCTGCCACCTCCTCTGCCCTTTATCATATTGTGTATTATCTTTCATGGCCATACTGACGCCAGAGATCAAGAGGTTGAGAACCGCTGCTCTAATTCTCAGCACCTCTCCCATGTACACAACCCCCCTCACTTTGCAGCTTGGCATTAAAGCTTTCTTAAGACATAGTAAATCCCTCAACATGCATCTCCCTCTGTTACATCTGCATTAACTCAATTCTCAGATACATTTGTCCCAACAAACAAATAAACACACATCAATATTGTGGAATCCTACACATGAAACAAAACTGGCATGTTCCCATTTAGCCGTCTGTGTCTCCCATCGTTTAAGACAGTTCAGTGTATTTAGAGTCACTCACTGGCAGTCTGTCCATCAACAGCAAGCATGGTATACAATTAACTGACCCATGCTGTGTTATAGCAAGGCAGCAGGGGGGTTGTTAGTTGGTCATGATGGCTGAGATCGCTGGATTCATTATCTACAGCAATAAAATATTCATAAAATGAACGAGTTACTTCCCAGGGAACACACAGGGCCCAGTCATTCAAAAACAGTCTGCATTATTAATTAGCACTTTTTTTTTAAACACCCCTCCTCTCCCACACCCTCTCTTTCCATTCACTACAACGAAGAATGCCATAAAGAAGCTGTAAACCACCTAATGACAGAGCAGGACACCGGCTAGACAATAATGATCAAATGACTGCAACTAAATCTGCTTTATCAAATCTGGGAAATGGAAACAAGTGGGGTTTTAAGAGACTGTTTTCATTGGGCTTTTCCATTCAAATATTTAGTGAGCAGGTTCATTTAGCTGAGACAGCAAACAGACATGCAAATAGCATACAGGAGCTATTAGAGCAAAATTAAATAACATACTAAAAGCAATATTTGTCAAAGGATGAGGTCAGAATTTAGGCATTTGGTCTGGTGACCAGTGCAACGCTTCCTATTGGTGCTAGGAGCGTCACTTAACGGGCGTGATGACGCGCAGCGACGCCGCTGGTGTGTGTTGCGCTTAACATCCTCAGCATAGACATGATGATTATGACGCAGGATGAGGGCACTCTTTGCCTTTTGGATGTGTGAGGTGTTGTTGTTAACCTTTGAACCTGGCACGGCAAACGCTTGCTGGGTCATGCACTGTGCTACACCAAAACCCTGCTCAGTGCAGGGGACTAGCAGGCAGCACTTAAATAACAAAAAAGGACTACTTTGTTTCCTCATCATCTTTGCAGTGACAGTCTGAATGTAGTCTTCAGGTAGCAGTTTAAAGTGTTAATTAATAAGTAATAAAATAGGCACCTGGTACTGTGTATAACAGCGAGCTAACTAGCTAATACAACATTGCTACGGTTGCTTCAGATTCTGCTGTTGACTTGAGGCTCCCGGCATCATGCCGCCCAGAACACAAACACTCCACTCAGCAATTCTACAGGCTAAAGCCATCAAATACACATTTCAGCAGCATCAAACAACACACTTGAAATTAAAATCTACCAGATGTTTCTAGAGTGGCATTCCATAGTAAAGATATGAAGTACACCGCCCCCCCCCCCCCCC
>JAOEGT010089975.1:0-14099 GCA_025447795.1 Speoplatyrhinus poulsoni | reverse complement strand
AATTACCAAAAAATGATTTTTCCTTTCTTTTTTTTTCTCTTTCTCTGTCAAATTGCCGACTAAGCACTTCCTGGAACTATTTTGCCATTGGTTTAGCCATGTGACCGTTGGCGCAACTCTTATTTCCATGGCTCTGGTGCTACTGAAGCACAATAAGGTGCTACTGGTATTATATGTTTATTAACTGTATAAACACCCTGAAAGTTTCCATGCTTTTGTACGCATCAATCAGACAAATATGCAACTTCACATTAAATACATTGAGCAACACTCGCCACGCCTATTAACCACAGCCGTCATCTTTGAAGGTAGTTCAAGAACATTCCATACATATGAGGAAACGTGAGGAAAAGCTCACTGAAAGCAGCAAGCATTCTATCCATTGAATGTGCCATAAGGTGTCCAGGACCACGCTGATTTAAAATACATACGTTTATTTGGATATGAGACATTCGAAATCCATCAAGGACTTCACGAAGGTTGTGACATGGCGGTTCACATCGCAGGATTTCCTCTGCACAGCTCTGCCCATATTTCTGCTCAACTGCAACTTCGTGGAGCACTTATTCCCATTCTCGGGGTTTATCCTGACCAGGAACCTGTTAAATAACAAGTAACACAGTAGAAACGTCATATACAACTGCCAATTGCTCTCTGGGGGCTAAATGAGCAATCTGACCACCATGTTGCCACATCCTGCTCAACATTCAACTGCCACTGGTTATGGCCTGGTAATACTTCAAATATTTATGCGTATAGCTTTCCAGAGCACCATGTTAAGCCAATGCCAAGCTTGGCAGAGAGGTTATTGAAACAGGGTTAATTTAAGAGGAGATATCAAAATATTCCCAGCTGTGTACAAATGTCCAAATGTTTGGACTAAGGCAGCTGCACCAGCAGTTTGCCAACATTGAAATACGGTAATGAGCAACCTACCTAACAACCTACCTAACAACCTACCTAACAGCTACATTTATTAATAATGTGTAACTGCACCCCAGCTCTGAGTCTGCCTCCACCTTTAAAGTGTACCTGCACCCCAGCTCTGAGCGTGACTCCACCCACTACAACTTTGAAAAATGCCTCAAGGAGCTGAGTGAGGGGAGGGGCTGAGAGGGGGACCCCCATTCATATTAATGTTAACATGTGAATATGATGACGTATGAGCGTACCAAGTGTACCGCTGAACAAGCGAGGTCCTGGGGTGATTTTGTAATGGATGACGTGTAGTTCTGTTTTCAGACCATAAAACGTCGATTTTTATAAAAACTGGACTTTTGTCCCGTAGACTGGACTTTTGTCAATTTCACATGACACGCATCACAGATCAATCCTATTACTTCATTTACAGCTCAAACTAAAAATGTTTTAGGGTGCAGATACACATTAAATGTACTAAAATATTGACTGAAATACGAAAACTTGCCTTTGAATGAATTCAAGAGTGCACGATGCATCTTCTTGGTATTCAATGTTGAATACATAGTAGGCAGCAAAGAGAACCGCAAGAGCATCCGAAAAACTGTAGTTGTCATGGTTGCAACAGACCACACGGCCCTCAATTGACAACATCCATTGAGATGCTTCAGTGACAGTTGGTCCTGAATTTAGAAAGAAAAAGAAAACGTTAGTGTGAAAATACTTCACAGAAGTTGTGTGTAGAAATTTTTACAATAGTGTTTTCTATTTTTAAAAAATTTAACGATGTGGCAGTAAACATTGGTCTACAACATAATGAGATAAAGATCAAATTAGCTTTTAACATTTGAAAATTACCCCTCATATGAGAAACATCTCCCAACGCCAGCGTTTCTCTCCCATGGTCCTGGGTGACCCCTGCCCTGCATGTTTTAGTATCCCTGATACTACCTGACTCAAATGAATGGGTCCTTATAAACCTGAACACACCTGACTCAAATGAATGGGTCCTTATAAACCTGAACACACCTGATTCAAATGAATGCGTCACCATCAGGTTTCTAGGGACCTGTACATGTGAGTCAGGTGTGTTGGAGCAGGGAGACGTCTACAACATGCAGTGGTGCGTTCAGAATTGGCGAACATAGCAAACGTTTGCCAACATACAGTATTTAAACCAGTTTTCAGTTTGCTTAATTTTCATCGCAAACGGAAGAAAAAGGTTTGAGGAGGTAGTTCTCGGCGAACACACGTTGACGACGGATGAAGGGTGACAGTTAAAATCTAATATTTTTTGCATTTTTACACAAATCCTAAAAAATGTGAAGTTCAAAGCAAACACGTTCGCCACGAATGTTCGCCATTGTTCGCCAATTCTGAACGCACCTTAGGACAGCGGCCCCGCCCCAGGACCAGAGAAGGGAAACACTGCCCTGGCCGTCCTACCAAGCATGACGAGGCGTGGCGTGTCAGGCAGGGAGCATCGGGCCTCCACGTCCGCCTGGGTGCAGCACGTCGACTAGAGAGAAAGCAAAACGGAGCAAGAGAACGTTGTCATGACAAAGGCATTAGATGCAGTAACGCATGCGGACTGCGGGAGGCACACTGATTAATAAAAAATCTAATATTCCAGCATCGCTTACCCTACCTTTAAAATAGCTTTGTAATAAACAAATGTATTTATTATATTCAATATGAAAGTTTATAAGACCTAAAACTCCATATGTTCAATCTCCCGTGTTTATAGGCTACTACACTTTTTGTGTCTGCTTACGGCGATTTACCTATCCCAAGCCCAGCCCCTTTTCGCTTGTCCTCCAATAACAGATGAGCATTTTTTGAATCTGACGGAACCTCCCGTCAACTGTCTGTTTTCCTGTAACAGCTTTCCATTGATCTTATTCACACGGCAGCCATCTTCCTCTGACGTCACACTCAGGGCAGGTTAGGATTCTGTGCAGGCCAGTCAAATTCCTCCACACCAAACTCGCTCATCCATGTCTATATGGACCTTGCTTTGTGCACTGGTGCGCAGTCATGTTGGAACATGAAGGGGCCATCCCCAAACTGTTTCCGCAAAGTTGGGAGCATGAAATTGTCCAAACTCTTGGTACAGTTCCTTTCAAACACAGACTCGTCCATCGGATTGCCAGACAGAGAAGGCCACACAATGTTTGGAGGTCTGTAGCTATTGACTCTGCAGAAAGTTGGCAACTTCTACTCATTGTCTTCCTCAGCATGCGCTGACCCCATTCTGTGATTTTATGTGTCCTACCACTTTGTGGTAGAGTTTCTGTTGTTCCCAATCACTTCCACTTTGTTACAATACCACTAACAGTTGACCGTGGAATATTTAGTAGTGATGAAATTTCATAAATTGTCTTATTGCACAGGTGGAAACCTATCACAGTACCACGCTTGAATTCAGTGAGTTCCTGAGAGCGACCCATTCTATCACAAATGTTTGTGGAAGCAGTCTGCATGCCTAGGTGCTTGGTTTTATACTGTGGCCATGGAAGTGATTGGAACACCTAAATTCAATGATTCAGAGGGGTGTCCCAATACTTTTGGCAATATAATGTAGCTTGTTGATGGGGGAATGGTAAGCTACCGGTAAAACAGATACTTTATGAGGCCTTTGGCTATTATCAGCAAACGCATAGCTTTACACAAACACAGCAGTACGGTACGGCTAGTGGTATTACAATAGCGTACAGTCTAACAGAATGAATAAGACTGTCCCACTCGTCCCACTGCCCGTAAATAACGGAGCGGAATTCGTCTGGTCAGCACTCTGCCTTCGTGGTACAGTAGGCTACTGTAGCTTCATCTGCGAAGATGATGATTTTTTAAAAAAGGAGAGAGAAGGCTGCTGAAGATGAAGATAGAGTGGTCCCCACTCACTGAGACAAAACAGCTGATGAGTGCAGATAGAGAGACATGCACGCTGTAGACCAACATGATACTTGTTAAGCCTATAGAATCTATAGGCTTAACAAGTATCTATAGTATAGATTATCAATGTGGATGGTTTCCTGCTTGTTTGGTTCCTTTTAGACTAGCCTACTAGTCTAAGTTCAACATTTTGTTTAAAGCACAGGGAAATGAGTCATTAGGAACATCCAGTTCTGCCATAGTGCCTCTGGCTCTAGTGTCAGTGTGCTCTGTAGTCCGCACCTCCGCGGTCACGATGAGAGTCCACAGGCACCGAGAACGCGCAGGAACGTTGCTCGTGCAGACAGACAGCTGAAGCTCCCAGTCTTTAAGTTCGGGCCAAACTAGATGGAGTTTTTACATCCCTGTGACTTTTCCAGTTGACTGATCTTTCTAATCATATTGTCAGAGCATTTATTTTTTTCATTGCTATCGGCATGTAGAGACAATTGCAGGAATATAACAAAATGTGCTTCTGAAGTAAATTGCATTCTCAACATATAATGTAAAATGTCCTGAAAGTTCTTCTTATTAGATTGGCCCCTAGCCTTCCTGTTTTTATAACAACTATAAACACACTTTTACTCGTTGGCTTTTAAATCTGCTTGAGCTTTTATTGTCATGATGCTCGTATTTATTGTGGTGTTTAATGTGTGTACATTTGTTGTTTTATATGTACTTGGATTGGAAAGTATATTTTATAATAATTTCTTTTTTGTACTTGTATTATTATTGTTTATTCATTATTTGTTAATTCTGTATTAATTATCATCATCATTATTATGATTTTATTAATATACGTACATCCACCACGATGAACAAGGAGCTGACGTCCTCCCGGAAGTGCCCCAGCATCAGGAGCACGGCCGCAGGGCCGGCCGCCTCCGGCCCCACCGCGTCCATCTCCGCGACGACGGCCTGCATCTCCTGCCTCCATTTCAGCCTCTGCTGCCGGAAGTAGTTGACGATGCGGCGGCTCTTGCCTGCGAGTGCCTCGCCCAGCCGTTGCGCTGCGTCCACACCCGTGAGCCGCTTGAAGTGCGAGCACAGCCACCGCTGTGTGCGCAGGAACGGCCACTGCTGGAGGATGTCGCCAATCCCGAGCGGCGGGCTCTGGTTGATCAGCTCCCGCTGCTTGGCAAAGGTTAGGCTCATGAGGCGATCCACCGCCATGCTCTCTGCCGCCATGCCGCCATCTTGTCTGTACAGCGTCAACAGCGTCTGCCTCTTCACCTCCAGCGAGTCGTCCGTCTCGCCCTCGGGGTAGTCGACGCAGC
This sequence comes from Speoplatyrhinus poulsoni, assembly GCA_025447795.1. Taxonomy (NCBI): domain Eukaryota; kingdom Metazoa; phylum Chordata; class Actinopteri; order Percopsiformes; family Amblyopsidae; genus Speoplatyrhinus; species Speoplatyrhinus poulsoni. The sequence goes on along the minus strand of JAOEGT010089975.1, from coordinate 8,970 downwards.
CGTAGCCGACCACCCTGCAGAGCTTGGGCAGGGCGGGCGCGGTAGAATCGGTGGCGGCGAGGCCACAGTCGTCGTCCATGGAGACAGCGTTGCCGACTGAAGCCGAAGAAATCGCCGTCCTTTTTCGCCTGCGGAGTCGGGTGTGAGCACTGTTCCGGTTGACGTGCTCCACGCGCGTCTTGATCTGGTTCAGCAGCGAGGCGTAGCCGACGCCCAGGAAGTCGCCGCCACTGACGCAGTCCTCCTCGGTCAGGTCGGCAAAGCTCCGGGGGTGCTGCGACACCACGGTCTTGGCCACGTGTGAGCACTGGGCCCGGTTGGGGTTGAGGCAGTGCTCCTGCATAGCGGCCACCAGCACACGCACCATCTGCCGGCGGTCGGCGGGGGACGCCCGCTGGCCACAGGCGACGGCCTGCCGCAGCGTGTGGGGCATCCGCGTCCAGGGCACCTGGAAGTTGTCCAGCCAGTTCACCGACAGCGAGAATGTCGACTGTGCCGGCGAAGCAGGCCAATGCGCGGCGGCGGCGCTCTGAGACTGCTGCTGTTCAAGAACGACCATGACAGATTCTGAAAGGCAACCGATAAAAAAAAAAAAAGCATAAACATATTTACCACACTACAATATGCCTGTAAAAACACGTTGCAATCTAACAGAAATTCTTTCATTGTTCCTATTGTGATGACATCGCCCTGCGCAGACAACGGATTGTGAACTGAAGCATTTCAGAAAACAGTTATCGCTGAAAAGGGCAATATACTGTATATAGTCCAGCTGTTAGGGTGTTCGACATCCACCCTAAGGTCAGGGGTTCGACCCCCAAACAAACCCGGCCTGCCTACAAGCATCCTGAGCAAGATGCTTACCCTTACCTTAAAAAGGTACGGTCAGTTATTCTCGAGAACGCTTGCTAACTGGCTACGCTGCTAACTCAAATCAAAACAACATCCCTCTGGAACGCACATTGAAACGCATTGTTAAGCAAATCGGCTTTGTTGTTGTAAGCGGTGTTCACCACTTTGTTTTTGTTCCCATTTACAGAGCCAGGGCTGTGTAGCAATATCGGAACATGTTCTCAGCACGCAGAGAACGCTAAGCTAGCGAGATGCGAGGAGATATGTCGCGAATTTGACAAAAGGGTATTAGCTTACAATAGCTGACTATACCTTTAATATGCCTGCTACTAATGGTACACATTAACTGTAATGGAACGTGTGTTTAAAATCAGCACAGCAGTCATATTACACTTCATCCAGAGCCATGTAGAAGAGTGTTGCGTCAACTGTGTTCACTCCGATTGACAGTTTTTTCACAGCAATGGCAGATCGTGGAACTTCAAAACTGATCCCGGATGTTAGCTGCAAATACCAGCCCGATAAATGATACGAGCCCAATAAATGATATTGTAAATGTAAATAGATGGATTTATTTACTACTAATTGCCTACATTTGCAGTTATGTATCTGTATCAGTTCAAATTGCCCACAAAGCACTTCTGGGAACTCTTTTGCATCTATGTGAACCATGTGACTTCAGTTGGCACGACTCTTCAACACGGCTCTGACTTGATCAATATCCGTTTTTAATAACCAGCTCAATACTGCCATTTTAATGGAGGTTATGGGATTAATTTCAGAGTGGCAGGCATTCTAGACTATGAACTATTTCACATTGAAAAACATATCTGCAGCTGAAAGTTGGCTAATCTTATGAAACTTACCTGACTTAAATTATCTTCTGCTCTGCCTCTGGTAAATGTGTTGTGTTGAAACCAAATTTAGAGGAATACTGTGATTTATCAGTTACATGAAATTATCAGGGGTGTTTCTAGGCAACCTGGCAATTGCTTAGGGGACCACCAGTCTCCCCCCTCCTTCTGATGATAAAAACAAAGTATACACGCAGTATAAACTGTATATAAACCCATAAATTAAGCATAACAATAAATATATAAATACAAGAGCTGATATCCCTATTCACTTTGTGAATAGGTCTGGCCACGCTCCATTAGGAAGTGTCGTTTCCTCCTACTGGGCGTAGACCTCTGGTTAATGATGAAACTATTAGACAGCGCTGAACCAATCGCCGTTGCTACAGCTGTTTTAATCACCTCATCTAGCTCTACCACGATTTAGAAACACGCTCGACTTCAACGTCAGCTCACTACCCCACGCTGATTGCACAGCAAGCAGGGTGGCTGTGCGAACGATAATGTGATCAGGGTCTCCAGACTGTACTCTCAGCTAAACAAATTGAGCTGAGGAGCTATAGTCGGGTGTAGATACAAATTAGTAACACTTTACAATAAATTAGCAAGAATACATTCAATAATCATAATGCTTTAACTAATGCACAAACTATTATTAATATATAAATCATAAGGTAATAAGATATGTATTCATGTTAATTAACATATCTACTAATAAATTGTCAATCTGATGAAGTCATAATGACAAATAATTAATTGTCCGTCATCATTGATCAATTCCTGTATATAGGATAGATAGGATCGGAATAATATTTACGTTTTTATTTTATTTATATTTCTTATAATTAACATAATTTTACTTTACCAAGTATTGTGGTCTTTTAACATAAACAAACACTAAACTAACAATTAAATTCACATCAATTATGTTAGGAACCATGCCACCCGATATCCAGTGATTGATCACGCTATATACAGGCCCAAAGTAGACCTATATCTGCATGCCTATATAGTCCTGCTTACACAATGGCATTCTTGACCTCTCTCAACATTCATACAGTACATTTCTTGGGAATAGTAGGCCATTTACCTATGTTAATTAGAAATACGTCACACACTTTCAATTCATGAGGACATTGGGGTTAATCATTGTAAGAATTTATGTGTTAAGAATTACACAATTTTATAACACTCACGCAATTTAAGGACATTTTAGGAAATATGAGCAAAACGTAAGAAAAGTCTAACTCAAAATTATAACCTATAGTCATGTATATATTGAAAGCATGCTGGTATGTGTTTTTATCTTAAAGCACTAGTAACATACAGCAAGTGTGGATGTAGCCCCGTAGCCTGTCAGACCCAATGTCTTAATTAATCATTAGTTAGTCATGGGCCTCGCCAAGTCAGAACATAATGATAGTCACCAATCACTAGATAATTAATAGAAACAGTTGCTGAGCATTATTATTGCTTATATTATTATCAGTCTAGGTTATCTTCAGTAAGTAGCCAATAGAATAAAGTGGTGTTCCAGTCAAATAAATAAATAAAAACAGAACTTTTATAACTGGGGAGTTTAAAGCGTTTTATTGTCTTTTAAAAATTACCAAATGCTTTTGTTGTCATTTCATTAGAATAACCACCGAAGGTCTAACTTTTATGTACAACTTAGCATGGTAAACAAAAGGCAACTCAAACTCAATAGGGGGAAAATGTAACCATTTTTGTAGTCATACAACTGTTAAATTAAATAAAAACTTTTACATTTTACTTTACTACTATCTCTACAGTATATCAATCCTGTAACTAGTATGGTAAAGAAAAGGTAAATGAAACTAAAAATGGAAATACATGTTTATGTAGTCATGTTGTCATTAGGCATACAACCTTTTATTTTTTCCCAATGTCTAGCAGGTCATTGGCTTCTTTCATGGCCGTTATGAGGCCAACATGCGGCTCAACGATGCACTGTTCCATACACCTGGCTGTAAACTTCTGCAGGCTATCGCCCTTTTTAAAGCCTGATCTTATTGCCCTGAACATTTCAGGATTGACCGCAGCCAGCTCTGCAATCGGAGCTTGAGTGACAATTGTGTTTCTGTCCACATTCATGCTGAAGTAGGCGTCTGTCTTTGTGGATCCAGCTTTGACAAGCTCCAGGACTTTGTTGTATCTCAAGATAGACTCTTCAGGAGTTCTTACTGAAATAAATACAGATAGATGTACATGCAAGCGTCAAACATGAAAGGAAATAACACTGCTCTCCTGTAGCTACCACAAACACACGTGGGGAACTTTACCTTTAGGGCATCGATTGCACCCATTTAATTAATTTTAACATTAAAAAAGTGGAGTCAGCGATTGTCAAATTCAGCGGCCATTGAAACAATCCGCACATTGGCAATGTTTTCCAATTGCAAAGCTTCTAATGGAGCACCCAATGGCATTGGATGGTCTTTGATAGTTCAAATATCAACAATATTTCTGCAGTATTACAGACTCCATCAAAGGAACATTATGCAGGTGTCTGAACATTTTGAAGGTAGTTTTGTGACCCAACCACACCATGAAAATTTTAACATCTTCTACAGGTCAATCTGCTAGCATGCTCGCTATTGCTTTTATTAACACAACTTTTCAAACACCGTCCTGTGTTTCCGTCAGTACAGTACCTCTTCTGAAGTCATCCTTTGGTTTCTTTTTTAGCTTCTTCCGGTCTCCCTTTTTCTTCTTCTGCACAGGCTCTGCCTCTATGTCTGAAGCATTCGAGTTGGAGTAATGTGAAGACTTTGTAGGGTCATCTAGAAAATATGGCTGTTCAGCAACTTCGACTTTCCTGTTTAGGGCTGTCGCAAAAAAAAAAAGACAAAAAAAATGTATATATACATAGACGCTGATACAATAGTTTTAAACAATTTGTTTAAAAATATTAATTTGAATCTCATGGTTACGCATTATACAATTATTACCAATTAACAGGTGACATAATATAGCAATCTGCATGTGTTCATATTATACTACAAGCTTTGTGGTAACAGAATTACAGACCACTAGGGCTGTCCCGAATACCATTTTACAGGTTATATTTGGCGCCAGCCCTACGGACCACACAAGTTAGTTATTGAATCATTAATTGCTGGGGTGGATGTTATTAAATTTAAGAAATAGAGTCAAGGGTGCTTTTTATTTCAACGTCATGCAATTAGATTCACCACCGTAACCGAAACATTTGAATGATTAATCACTCTTGATTTTTACCAGTTAAAATGTAACTCAATTTGAAGTTATATTTTAACTTCAAATAATATTACAGTTAATTGTCATTGCTTAAAATTAGGTGCCTGATTATATAACCTAAATAAATAAAAATGTTTATTTTTTATAAGCATACAACTTTTTGGATGCTTATGCACTTTTGTCCTGACCTCACCATGTGCACACGCATGCACGCACGCACACACACAACAGGTGATAATTCCTTATTTTGTGCTTTTATCAAAATAAATCTTACCATCCTCTAGTCTCTCTCTGAGAAATGTTCTCTCTTCAGACAAAGACTCCACTTTTCCCTCTAGAGTAAGGATCTTCTCCTTCAACATCTGCTTTTTTGCATTGCGAAGAGCGATGTGGACAGTCGGTGACTCTTCTAAAAGAACAGATCAAAGATTACGTGTAGCTATGAAAGTCATTTGATGGACATTTTAACTGTATAAAATACTAGATTTCTCAAATGTGGGTTAAAAATCAACACATTTGTTACTATGACATGATTATGTTACTATGAACATTTTTCTAAACAGTTTAGGATTTTGCAAGGCCCACTATGAATTGTTGCTTGATAGATTAGAAAAAAAAGTTAAATAAGAGATTAAGCAATGCTGGAGAAAGACCTGATATTTTAAACTTCTCAAAACAAACAGGACATTAAAAGGCTGGGTCAGTCATTCTCGAGAACGCTTGCTAACTTCCAGCTAAAATCAAAACAATATCCCTCCGTGGTGCCACAGCAAAGTGTAGTACTACGACTTTGTTGATGTGAGCGGAGTTCACTTTGTTTATGTTCAGATTTATGGAGCCAGGGCTGTGTGGAAGTATCTGGTTATTTTTTTTAGCATGAGCAGAGAACAGTAAGCTAGCGAAATGCAATGAGATGTTTGGTGAATTTGACAAAAAGTGTATTATCTTACCATATCTTATATTATTAGCTTGCAATAGCTGACTATACTTATGAAATGCTGGGTGATCGTATTGCAATCACATTGTGCTTGACTACATGCAAGTATAGGTGTAAATTTACCCAAGACACATTGAAGACAGATCACAATCCGACTGGCCAGACCATCTCCGGACTCTGGAGGAGGTCAGGACTGCATTGTGACCGCATTGTGACCACATTGAACAAACGCGCAATAAAATGCATTCAAGCCGCATACAGTGTCCTTAGCCACAATATTTAGGTCACGATAATTAGGCTAATGTGTCGACTTCTCTAGAGAAATGACCGTGATCGTTTTTGCTGACCTCACTCTGCCCATGTTTACATAAGATAGTCACTAGCATTTTAGTCACACTGTTTCAGAGCTTATGTCTGCTCTGTCATAGGCAAGCATAGGGAGCTGCCACGTGCACATGCACACACACAATCAAGTGATAATTATCTGTTATGTTACCTGTTAAGGTCATTAGATGTGTTAACAGGTGTTTTTCCCCAGCGACTGCATAACTCCACCCAAATGTTTTGGAAGAATAATGAGAAAATGCTGTTTGTTTATTATCGCTTCAAGGTTTATTTTTCATTCTTTGGCCCAGTGATGAATTGGGTCTAAATAAATCACAACAAAACATTAATGTCACGTGACAAAAGCAAACCACCCATCATTTCTGCTTCTGCTCAAAAAGGTCCTACAGAAATAAAAAAAAACATTTGGGAATGTATGATATAATTTAACATTTTACAGGGTTTTTTAATATTGACTAATATTACAAGGCACACTACCCACATAACTAACAATATCTGGGTCACTTTCATCCTGACATGCTGGCTGAATCGTCTGCTGCTCCTGTTCAGAATAGTGATAATCTCCCAAGGAGATTTTCCTCCTGTTGCTGGTGTATTATTTTAGTTCATTTATACATTCAGTCCACCGTGTAAAAATTACAATATAGTTTACCGCAATTATTTCTGGGACAATCGTCAAAACAAAATAGTTATAGGCCTGACTGACTAAGATTGAAGGAGCTGTGTTTAAAAAATAATAAAAAAAAAACTGCTATGCACATTATGTGCCACACTAGGCTAACTTGTTACTTCATGGTATTTCCTTGGTGCTCATCTACCAGAACTCCCAGTACAACCCACTTTTAATATAGCACAACATTTAAAAAAGGTATAATAGTTGATAGGCAAGTACATCTTTTGGCAAATTCAGATATCTCACAGACGTCCGCTAGCTTGCAGTTATCCGTGCGCGCTGAAATGAAGTGAGGCGTTTTGGCTTTGATCCGAGTTCAAATATCAACAAGCCTTCTCTAGAGTGACTGACTACCAAGTCCCAGTCCGCACCGGTATTGCGAGTTAATTATCCTTAGGTGTTCACACACTGCTCGTTAGCTCTTATCGTAGCCTATTATGCAGAGTTCTAATTGTAACTTCTAACAAACAGTCTAATCATTCAAATAAATAGTCAGATAGTTTTCCTATTTAAATTTAGACAGAAAGAACGTGTTTATCGGTAGCACACTGGTTCAGTGTATAAAACTATGTCGTCATCAGCAATCTCTAGATAAATATATTTTCCTACCCCCCAAAACTTGACACAGTGACAGAATGGGTAATATATTATGGCTGTTGTATTATTATTAAAAATTATGTCTGTTAATAAATGTGCCAAGCCTGGCATTGTCTGGAATATGTTTCCTGTGAACACCGCTAATTTAAACCTACCTTGTTCATCATTGTTCACCTCCATTTGAACATGTTCATGGACTGGAAACTCTAGGAATGAATAATTTGAGTTATGGTGTGGAAGATAGAAGACATACATGACAATGTCCCTATGATCTGTTCCTTTCACTTTGCAGGACATGCAATTTGTGATTTTATTTTGTATTATTGAAGATAGATGGATGTAGCCGATCATTAATTTAATCTTACTAGATGCACTATATTGGACAGGTGGACCGCAATGCGATTAAGGGCTATATAATAAATTCACTTGACTATATTCTCCATGTCCAAAAATACAAAAGTTGCAACTTCAAACATTTCTTATGCTATTCTAATAACTATCTTTACCTCTACAGTAGATTTGCTGTTAATGTTAAGAGCAGAGTGATTTAAGGAGCACATAACCACTATAGATTTAAGTTAATATTAACATTAGATAACTCATGTATTTAGCTGTTGACTGCACATTTAGCTAACAATAAATAGCTGACTCTTAGCTCCTAGCTTGCAGCTAGCCTCGATGAACAAGTTAACTAACATTAGACCAATGAACCGCTAACGTTGCTTCTTACCATATATACCAGAACTGTATTTAGCTGGTAATTTACACATGTTCCTCTTACTCCTTCTCCTGGGCTTGTTTGTCATGGCGATTAAAGGCGCAACACTGATTTCTTTGCAAGCTTCAGGCTGCGGCGGCGATTCTGTCCAGCCTTCCTCATCTGTGCACAGAGGCCCCACTTTAAAAATGTATAGTTAGCGTTTATAGGCGTACACCTTGTCAAATTCACGAAATATCTCCTTGCAGTTCACTGGATTACCATTTTATGTTTGTGCTGAAAAAAGAATCTGGTACTTCTACACAGCCCTGCCACAAATGGCAAAACCGATACCGTATCCTAGCCTTTGCAATGTGTTTCCAATGTGTGTTTTGGGAGGTGGGAGCACTTCTGAAGGAGCATCCTATGGCATTGAAGGTAGGTGGTTTTGTTTTAATTAGAGTTTGAATTTAGCAAGCATTCCTGAGAATGACTTACTATACCTTTAAGCACAGTCACCTGGAGCCCTCCCCTAAACTGAAAATTAAGCTGACGTGAATCAGGAAACTATTCAGAGATATTATTGGAATACTAACAAAGACAGCGCAACAAAATACATTGATACGGGAGCAAAAGTGCAACAGTTCCGGTCTCTTAATAAGAGGGCATGGCACTCTGATCTCACAAGCTTCAAGTTGGTTCTTTCTATCACGTAAACTCAGTCTTGTCTTTATTCCCCCTCAATCCCCTGCATCAAAGTCTCAGGCATCAGCGC
>JAOEGT010089964.1:0-14102 GCA_025447795.1 Speoplatyrhinus poulsoni | reverse complement strand
GTTTCAGACTGATGACAACTACAGATGTTCAGCCGTAGTTTTAGTTTCAGGCTGACGTACTACAACTACAGATGTTCCGGCGTATTTGTAGTTTCAGACTGACGTACTACAACTACATATGTTCAGCTGTAGTTGTTGTTTAGTTTAACATACCACAAAAAGTTGATTGACATACAAAATGTCTTGTCCACACACACACAAATAATATATCACTGGGATCTTTGTTTGTTATCACACTTATCACTGCAGGCCATCAAAGTCCTGAAAGTAAATGTTTTCACTGTCTCTGCTGACCTCTGCTGTGCGCACGTCAAGGTCAGAGACCTTTCCATACCAGCAAGGTCAGAGAATACCTTTTCGTACGCACGTCAAGGTCGGAGAAGCGTCTCACCTGGCTCCGCGTGACGGCTGCCCTGTAGAGCAGCGCCGAAGGCGTGAGGCGTCGCTGGCTCCTGGGGGAGCGCATCATCAGGGCAGCCTCCTCCTTCTCCTCCCCGTCCTGGGCTCCGCGGGCCCCGGCCAGCACACAGCCCCGACCCACACCGGCCCCCCTCCCGCAGGGGGAGTCGGGGCTACTGGAGAAGGGAACCGCATCTTCGCTGGGCGTGTCGCTGCGCGGGGGCGTCTCCGCCGGGTCGTCCGTCCCTACGCCAACGTCCTGGCCGTCCTCCGCAGCACCTCCTCCTCCGCCTCCTCCCTCACCCCCGCCCCCGAGTCCGGCCGAGGCGCTCTGGCTGCCTCCCCTCTCCAGCCCTGGCCTGTCCTGCGTTTTCCTGCGGCCCTCGGCCTCCAGGGTGGTGGAGATGAGGTCCGGGCTGGAGGAGGACATCTTCTTCAGCAGCAGGTCGTGCTGCAGGCCCCTGAGGGCCACGCTGGGGTCCAGGTGCTGCTTGTTGCTGCTGGGGACGGACGAGGTGCTGTTCACCAGGGCTAGGGAGGAGGACAGCGTGGCTTTCAGCTGAGCCAGGTCCCCGCTGCTCCCTTTGCCAGCTTTGCGGTAGCGGGGCTTCCCTCTGCGTGAGCGGCCGGGGGACGTGGAGCCCTTGCTGGGGATGGTGACCTGAGTCATGGACGAGTCCAGCTTGGGGAGGATGATCTCGGACTTCAACAGGTCCGGCCTGGAGAGGAGGGGGGACCCGGATGAAGCAAATTTGTCAAATGTAAACCCTTGAATATAACTGTGGGAACACCACCCTCTACAGGTATAACGCAGTCATTGCAATTGCTGTGTTTGATTGGCTCAGAAATAGTGCCAGGTGATTGTCACATGAAGTTATGTATGTCTGGCGAGTTTAACAACGTTGTTCAAGTTTAGTGTCAAAAAAAACAGAAGGGGCACGTCACTCGCAAAGTACATCGTTTCACAAAGTGCTCTCACCTCTTACTGTGCGAAGGCAGTTTCTGAGGTACATTGCGTTTCTTCAGGAGTTTCTCCATTGAGTTGGATGGGGCTCCTTGTCTGGTGCTGTGGTGCTTGTTGAAGCAGCCAGGGTGCTTCTTATCCAGGGACTGCTCTCTCCTGAGGTTCACACACACAGACGGTATTGATTTAATGGATGTCAAAGGCTGCAGCAAAGCACTTTTCTGCCTGACAAGGGCATATGCAACCAAATGCACTTGACATTAACAAGATAAAGAGCACAGCTATATTTGAGCATATCCATACTTGAGCAGCTCTTTTTCCTTGAGTTCCAGTTGCAACATGACAGCATTGAGCTCCATGTAGAGGTTGTTCGCTCTCTCCAGTTTTCTCTCATAGTGTTCTCTGATGTCCAGTGCATGCCTGAGGAAATAGATGGATATACAGTTTTGACCGAATGTACAGTTCTAAATACCAAACATTGCAAAGTCGGTGACCAACATTATATATTACACTACCATACACACAGACCTTTTCTTACTCTATAAATATAATAGGGTGGGAGAGATTTGTGGTCTGGGTGTTCGATGTCCAGCCAGCTAAAAGGTGCTGGGGTCAATACTGGACACAGACAATCATTTTACTTTCGGAATTCCAGGCTGTGTGGAGTAGCCTGAGACCCTCCTGATCTCACTAGCTTCAGTTTAATTTCACCGTGAGAATCAGACTGCAAAACATAGGAATAATTTTGAATGTGTCCGAGTAGCAACTGAACATTCCAATCAGCGTCATGCTTATAGCTATACGGGCGTTCCAATCAACTGCCAAGAGTTTTTAAGTACCTGCCATTCACAAACAGTTTCAATGTACGGCTCCCCAGATGGACTTGTGACAACAAGTCCTCTGGCATGTCAGGTTATGTGTGGGGGGCAATAATTAATTATTTTAGGTGAGCTCTTTATTATGTGCCAATAATTGCATGATAGTCCTACAGCCACTCCTAACCTGAGCTCTTCTCTTCGTCGGATGATGAGCTCCTCGTCCAGTCGGTGGATACACGTCCCCTCGGACTTGATCTTCTCAAAGTGATGTCTCACTTCCTCTCTCCACTCCGCCTGCCAGCAAACACACAGCGCACCCAGAGGAGGTTACCACAACAGTCAGTCCAAAATAGCACAGCCTGTTTATTGTGTAGCATCATCATCATTACTATTCATTTTTCATATATTGTTCATATAAGCCACCTGCACATTTGTCTATTCACATTAATATGACGTGTTTTATTTTACCGTATAGGCATGAAGCCAATACACACTAAATTATAGTTAATGTTATATTTATGGTGACTTATTAAGAGAGAATATAAAACGCTTCTCTCAAACTTAAAGCACTGACGTAAAATAAACACAATCAGAAAGTGCCGTGTGGGCACTTTCTCGTGCGCAGTGGAGCTTGGCGGACTAGCTGAGGCCTGTCAAATCAGAGGACAAAGGGTTTAAAGGGTTTAGATTTGTGTGTGAGCCCCCACACATGCCTACTGCTCTTCTTATTAGCTAATGGAGTCCTCTTTCTCCAACCCCCCTCCCTCTCCTCTCTGCTCCCCACCATTAAAGCAATCAATACACTTCTTACCAACGTCACAAGAAAAATCCATTAGTGGATGGAGAGCAGTAGGCAGGGGTTAGAAATACAAGAGAAAGAACCTTATGGACAAAATCAGGGGAAATAAGGGGCACCGAGCAGTAGGTGTGTTAGGAAAGAATGATTTGTGTGTTTTAATCATTAGATATGATCAAGGTTTGGTGGGGGGGTGGCAGGAAATTAAAATAAATACTGATGAGAGGTGGGTGTTGTGTGCGCACTTTGTCTTGTTTGGTATTGTGTCTTTGTTAGCTTGCCTCTCTCTCTCTCTCTCTCTCTCTCTCTCTCTCTCTCTCTCTCTGTGTCTTGGGATGGGTCTGTGGTTCTGTGTGGCTGCCTGAGTAGCCTACCGACATACCCTCCCCCAGTTGAATACATTTCCTAGCCCCTTGTCCTTCAACTGGGCTTTTAACTGGCCTGATAAATCTTGTAGCCACAGACAGCAGCATGGTTGGAAGAGCAGCCAATTGGTTTATTTAACCAAATGGAGCCATACATCTATTTTATGCTAACAACACCTTCTACATGGCACTGGTTCACTTTTCTGGGTTGACATAAAACCAGTTTGTTCTTGGGAGGAAAAAAGAAAAGAAAATGTCCATCCCATATGTCTCCACACATCCTTTTACTGTACAGAACTCAGAGACTATGATTGTTAACAACCCTCAATGGCTGAGCCTACCTGGGACTGGAAGTAGGTTTCTTGCGGTGTGGACATGATGTCTGCCGAGGCGATATCCAAATGCAGGAGAATCTGTCGAAACGATGGCCTGTTTCTTGGCTTGCAGCTCCTGTGGGTAACAGAGCAGTGTATTCCATCATCATCATCATCATCATCATCATCATCAGCCCAAGGGATGCTGAAGAAAATATCCAGTTATCTTCCTTTTATATAATCACTGTTTCTTCATATGCACCTTCCATGCCACATCCCCATTCAATTACCACCTATGCTGACATCTGTCAGCCGCTGCACATTCTACAGCATTGGTGTCTCTCACGTCACCTCACCTTTAACCCTCTCGCAAGCCCAGTAGCACATGCACGGCGTAATGTGATTGCCTAAAATGGCAGTGTGTCAGTGGAACTACTTTCTAAAACCTAAAGCACCTATTATTTTTCAGACGTTTGTCATAAGGAATTGGATATTTCACAATGAATGAATGTCAAAGGAATTTCACACCCAACAAGCCTATATGTCAAGTTGTCAGTCTCCACTCATCACAAGTAAATTAAGTTCATTTAAATGTCATGAAAGGTTCACTAACAAATGCCATTTGACAAATATACTCAGTCAGTAAGCTTTATCACCAAATGCTAAAATTGCTCCTGGGCTCACCAGTCTATCTAACAATATGACCGACCACCAATGACATAAACATTAATTTTAACAATAGTCAGGGGTGGCTCATAACATTGTAAGAACATTTGAAAGCAAACGGCTACGCCATAATGACGATGAAATATGTACATGTCCAGACCTGTTTGTGTCTGAGTAATCAGATACACATACTCTATTATTACTCTATTACTCTATTACGTTACTCTAGCTAAGATTAAAGAGCCTTCCATTTGGCCACATAATAGTATAACCATGACTGTAGCCATTCTAGTTCCTCCATTTTTCCCACTATGCTCTGCACGTCTCTTGCTCCACCATCCTGCTCACCAGCACTGTCGCAGCAGGATCTTGAAGCCATCGGGACAGCTATCAGGAACCGGCAGCTGTAAGCTGTTGTTGCCTACTCCCCAAATAATAGCGGAGGAGTCCACGTCTTTGTAGGGCACCTCCCCTGTCAGCATCTCCCACAGCACCACACCGAAAGACCTACAGCGAGACAGGGACATGTTCAGGTCTCACACACCAAAATAAATACAATTTCTTATTTGAATAAACAAATACAACGATACATATTACAATAACGCGACTGAACAAAAGCAGCATAGGTAACTAAATGTGTTTAAATGCATGCTGATATTTACAATGCATATTTCCTTTCTTTTCAATTACCGTATGTATGCGTGTATGTGTGTGTGTGTGTATGTATGTACATGTGTGGGTTTACAGTATTTATGTGTAGCCTATATGTGTTTTTGCGTAATGTATTTCGAATGTGCATACAAGTATTAACTCGTTTAAACCTGTTATTTATGTTTTTACATAGTCGGACGCCAGGACGAATAGCTATCGTTACATCATTAGCTAATGGGGATCCTAACAAACAAATAAACACACACCTTGCTAACACAAAATATACAATAATATACACAACCACAATCACCAATACAATGTACATGGTGAAAGGATACATCCTGGACTGGAGTATAATTGATAAACGTGTTTATAAACGGCAGACTATTAACATCCTGGTCTGTAAGCAGTATATATATATTGTAGCATACACCAGTACCAGTAGGCTATTCTTTATTTGATGCTCCCTGGCATACTGCATGCATTTTACTTCCATGAAGGCGTAGCGTTTTAATGGGATATGCCTCTAGCAGCACTGGGTAAGGGACCTAGGATGCATTCCCAGAGGAGCGTTACTAAGGAAAGTTTGTTGTCAGAAGCATAGCAGATCGTCACGGTAACACATGCATGCACCAGCAGCAAAGTGATGTGTTTGTTTGCGTGTGTTTTTTAGTTGTTGGCTGCTCTGATTTCCAAACAGAAACAAAACTGCCAAATGATTAATTCTGGATACAAATTTAAAAGGGTATAGCTCTGAAGTATAAATGTGGCAGGAGTGTGTTTAGTTGCAATGCAGCTGCACACATCATTTGTCCCTAGTCACAAAGAAGATTAATGTCATAGAAAGAGAAAATAAAAGACAGGATGATGGTGTTATATCTTTGGCATACTGCTTCCGTCGCTATTCGATTACTGTATTACAATAGCAAGTTAATAGCGTAGAGTTCATAGATATGGGAGCATTGACTGTCTCAGATAGATCTATTAACAATAGATTATCTATTCCACTGCGTAATGTTTCCTAATTCAGAACCCTGTGTTACCTCCATGTTTTCTCACACATAGCTAGTTTACATACATTTATGCAATGCTGTGTACACCCATAACACCCATAAGATAGTATTTTCTACTTCAAAAGCGTCTTAATCCTATTTTCACATTAACTACTACTAATGCACCGCTGGCCCCAGGCCAAACCGACTGCGGGCTTGGAAGGTTACTCCTGCCTCTCCAGAGCACTGCAGCATCTGGCAAATCAATTATTAAATTAGCCCAGTGTTCTTTCAGGATAGAGAGACAGAGTGATGGAGGGTGAGACTAAAATGAGAGAGAGAGAGAGATAGAGCGAGAGAGACAGAGAGAGAGAGAGAGAGCGAGAGAGAGACATGGGAGAAGGGATTGTAGCTGAACTCAGGGCAATCCATCAGATATGGTGGGCCTATACAATTTCATGTAATGAGATATTCTACACAATACGTAATGATTTTCTGGTAAGAGGATACTACACCGTAAAGTATAACTAATGGGATCCTATGTTGATTTAATGACAGATTAAACTAATCTAGAAGTAAAATGGTAAATATGCGGGAATGCGTCACTTACCAAATATCCACTTTTTCTGAGACGGGTTCGTTGCGTATGACTTCGGGCGCCATCCAGGCCACCGTACCAGCAAAGGACATCTTGGTACTTTTGTCGCTGAGCTCTTTGGAAGTGCCGAAATCAGAGATCTTCACAGCATCATCATATGTGATCAGCATACTGGAATGAAACGTGGCTTTTGAAACAAGTTCACCAAGACATGCAAAACATGCCATGATATGAAATGCATTTCACATAAGGTAGCTCTTCAGAAACCCCTACTGCTAATAAGAATACCTTTATTGACTTCTTTTAAGGGAATGTCTTTTTGTCCCACTAAGAGGTCAGTGTGTACACTGGGCCACATGAGCTGGTAGTAATTATTTTTTATTTGACCAAATGTATACAGCGCTGTACATGATTTGCCCAGACCTTTACAACTACATTAGAAAAATAAAGCAGAGGTTATTGCACGTTTATCCCTAGCCCTCTATAGCATAACATTTGATAACAATAATTACAAAAACAGTACTGATACTAAGAAGAAAAAATATAAAGCAGTTTTTATATAAATTAGCCTATATTGGTGAAATGTTCCTGAAATCATGAAATTATACCCCCATTTTTCTTAGATATTGTACATTTGTAAACTGTAAATTTGCAGTGTTTGAACAACCTTTGAAATGTAGTAGCCTATGACATGCAATCCAATATTTTCATTATTTTCTTATTGAAAACATTTTCTACTGTAGACCGATATGTTTCTCCGCTTGGAAAATAATTTTAAAAGGGGTTCAGAAGCCAAACAGGTTTGAGACCCACTGCTCTAAGCTATATTTGATATTATACTGTTCATCGTGTTTTCTAGTTATAAATTAGTTCAGTTATGAACTCAACATTCACTTTTTAAATGATGTATCAACTCACTTGGGGGACTTCAGGTCTCTGTGGATGATTTTGTGGAGGTGGAGGTAGTTCATTCCCCCAGCAATGCCCATGGCCCATTCCATGAGCAGAGATGGGGTGATTTTTCTCCCTGCTCTCAGCACCTCATACAGCTGCCCCTGGGCACAGTATTCCATTATGATGCAGTAACAGGGAGCCTGGGTGCAGATTCCCCTGGGTGGGAGGGAGGGAGGAAGGGAGGGATTGAAGGAAGGAAGGAAGGAAGGAAGGAATAAGAGTTGCAATAGTTAGTATGGAATAGTTAAGATGGTTTAAGTAGTACTGTGTTAAAAAATAATCAAGTGAAGTAGTTAACAGTAGTATAATGGTAGATTAAGAATGTTGAGATCTAAGTTAGAACCTGCTGTTTATTGTTGCTGTTGAGTGAACTCTAATTTAGGCATGTCATGAATATGAATACACATTTAAATACATGGTTTATTGTTTTAATGAATACATTCTACACCAATTCAGACCTGACTGCTAAAAGTACTGCCAAGCATGAGATTCTACTCACTTGAACGTGATGATGTTTGGGTGTTTAAGCTTCCGCAGATGCTTGATGTCCGTCTCCTTGATGTCTCTCACTTTCTTCACAGCCACCTCTTGTCCATGGAGTTTGCCCAGGAAGACAGCCCCCTGTGCCCCACTGCCCACCCACTGGAGGTCCGAGATCTCCTCAAACGGGACCTCCCACAGCTCTGGCAGACAGGGAGAGAGAGAGAGAGGCTATTATTTAAAGCCCCGGACACGCTGCATCGCTTTGCCGTTTAAAGATAGTCGCTTGTTTACATTCCAGGCTCTGGTTGCCTAGGCATTCCTCTCGTATCTTTCCCACCCAATGTTTCAGTCAGTCTGTCAATCAATGGTATCCTTAGCTCCCGTTGGTAGTCGCCTGGAGTTGAGATTTAACTCGGTACCCGCCCACTTCGTCGCCGACCGTTACTTCGCCTGTCGTCGCTTTAAGTCGCTCAATCACACGACTTTCAATTGTCTTGTCGGCGCTACATCGCTGCTAGTGCCTCGCAGTGTGACCGGGGATTAAGTGACAGCGTGTGCAGACAGCAGCATGCTGTACTGTAGTTTGATTTGTGCAGATTATTCCAGTCCTCACACCAGGAGAAATTACTATAATTAATTGTAACACATTTCTTGTACACATTTCATTCTTATAAATGTTATTTATGTAACAATTCATATTTTTATACATAACATACTGCTCACAAAATAGAATGCTTTAATTCCAAAGCAGTCAGTACGACCAGAGACCCAGGTACAACACAATTCTTTAAATATCAACAATTTTTACAAATAAAAAATATATTTCCTTAATCAATTGTTACTTTCTTAGATTGTTCTTGTTTTTTAAATGCCAACAAATGATGGTGGTGTTGCTGATATGATGATACAGGCAACATGTTCTTTAGGAAAAAAATGTGGCATGGCCATACAGTACTTCAGTCACTCTGTATCATATATGTTATAGTCAGCTATTTCAAGCTAATTCAATTGCAAGCTAATACACTTTTTGTCAAATTCACCAAATATTGCATTTTGCCTGGTTTAGCGTTATCTGTGCGTGCTTAAAAAACTATCTGGTACTTCTACACAGCAGTGGCTGGCTTCGCAATGCTTTTCAATGTGTTGGGTGGGGCTTCTGTGGGAGTATGTTTTGATTTGAGTTTGACGTTAGCAAGCATTCTCGAGAATGACTAACCTGCCTTTAATTAATCTCAATTAAGAAAACTGGGGAGTGCCACTGTTGGAGAAAACATACAAAACCCGTAAAGTGGCAAGTGGCCGCAGGGGGTGCTCCACTGCACCCGCAAAGAACATTAGCGTACATGTGCGATACCCAGCTCTACTCTTGAACTCCACCCCTGAGATAAGGGGTGTGCATGCAGACATACTGGGAGCTGTAATCTGCTGTGAGTAATGCTCTCTCAACCACACAAATCCTGCTTAGTGCAATTGTTGGCCTGCCATGAAACAGGACTCTCACACTTAAGGAAGAGATAGAATAGGGGGCTTACAGCCTGATCTAGCTGTATGTAAGAGGAGGGGGTGAAGGAGCCATCATAATGGCAAATATGTGTGTGTGTACATGCTAGTGGGTTCATAGTGCAGGAACAATAAGGGAGGGGGATTCCCCAAGGGTCAGGGGGTTCATGAGGCTGTCGAGACTGACCGCCAATGCAGGAAAATATAACGGCTATACTGCTGCCGTTCCGCACATGCAGGGAGAGTCAAATCCGGTCACATTCATTATTTTAACCTGGATGATATATAAATGATTAATGATCCCTAGTGATTAATTGGGGCTTATGCCTCTGTAATAGCCCATTACACACACGTGTCTTAGATAGGGAGTAAGGGAGTGAGAGAGAGTGAGAGAGAGGGAGATCTCAACTTTTCTTGTGTACAACAGACTGAAAGGTTGTTCATCATGGATGACATTTCACTATAGTGCACCTGGTCTCATTGATCTGATAACTTTAAAATCACTTTATAGGGCTTTTACTGGGCCTCTTTGGTTCACTGGAATCACTGGAAGAAGTCCCACTGCTGTGTACTTTAGCACTCCATCTAGTCAAAGCATCAAAAAGATACATTTTGACACAGGAGAGATTTCCATTTCCATCTGATTTATGTCATTGAGTTTTCATACATGTTGTTTTCCTCTGTTGAGGTAGCACACAGGACAGGGGGGGCATTATCTGCAAACACTAAACGTACCATAGGTCTGTGGTGTGTGTCTGTGCTAATCTCAGTTTTAAGAGACCTGGCCAGACTATGTTTTAATGATACGCTTGCTGAATACAGATAAAACAAATGGACTTGCTAACTTAGGTTGTGGCATATAGCTTGCGGAGTGAGATGTTATTTAGGTGATGTGAATACGTGAGAGTAATACTTCTTGTTATTTTGCCAGGTTTTTCAGGGGAACAAATATCACCAGAAAATCAATCAAGTCATAATCATTCTATGTTACTGTAAGTTCTGAATTTGGTTCTGCCAGAAGAGCCATAGGAAATACATTTGCAAAAATATTTCCAAACTATTTATCAAAATGTCGAAGGCATCTGATAAGTTTTTTTTTTAAGTTCAAAAACCCTGAATAACATATCCACCATACTTGTTTAATGTAAAGCTGTACATTTGGAGTCAGATCACAGAAAGAGATGATAAGGTTTTAAAAATTAAAGGTTATAGTGACAGGCAGAGCTATGAAACCTCCCTCCTCTCTGTATTGTGCCGTGTACAGTTGCATCTATGCAACTGTACACGGCACAATACAGTCAGTTACTATAACTGTTCATGTCAGTGTAGGGTGAGGTGTGCGTGTGTGTGTGTGTGTGTGTGTGTGTGTGTGTGCGTGCGTGTGTGGCGTGCACGCTCATTAACGGTTGCGTGCGCCAGGCTTGCGTTAATAGAGATGAGAGGCGCAGGGTCAGTACATTGCCATGCATAATTCATGAAGCAAATTTTGGCGGAGGGGTCCCAGGGGAGATCTGCTCCATTGTAGTGGCTGCAGACATAAACAACAGAGTGGCATGACGTGCGGGGGATGGAGGCAGGCAGGGGAAAGGGGAGGGGGTGTAAGAATAAGAAATAAGCCTTGATATAAGAGGCGTTCCCCTTCTCTCTGTTTTCGCTCACTTTCCATCCTCCATCACCAAACGGAGGGAGAGGGACAGAGAGAGAGAGAGAGAGAGAGAGAGAGAGAGAGAGAGAGAGATTATCTGCATGCATCACTCTCTCTCTTTTTTTAGTCAGTGTTTGTTTACATTTTGTATTTTCCCTGCCAACTGGTTAATATAATTAAATTGGGGGATAAGGTTGTATAATTAACATATCAAGCATCAGGCTGGAATTATAAAAGAATCTGCAGTTGCTTTTAAGGGGATACAAATAGAGTAGTAATCCGTATGTGTGCGCGCGAGTGCGTGAGTGTATACTTGAGTAGTCAGTGAAGCGTGCGTGCGTCTGCTAGTCTCACCCTCCAAGTTGTGTTTGTGCTCCGTGGAGTAGGCTTTGCCAATCATAGTCCAGACGGGCCGAAGACACCCGAAAAGCCCCTCCAGGAAGCCCCCTCCCCCGGTAGACTGGCACTGCAGCCGAGCGTTGCCCACGTGGTTGCGCACCGCCCCGGTCTCTGCGCACGGTCCCTCTCCCTCCGTGTGCCCGGGAGCCCCGTTGTTGTCGTTGTCGTGGAGCTCCAGGATGCTGTTGGCGAAGCACTCGTGCTGCTCCTCGCTGTGTGTGGGGCTACGGCGTCCTACGCTCTCGCTGTCCGCCGTGACTGCCGTCTCTATGGAGATGACGTTACGGAGGACGCACTGGGTCGGGGTCAGGTCCATTTCCGGGGTGCAGGGAGTCTCCGCATCGAGCCTCCGGAAGGAAGGCGGTTCGGACAGGGGCGAGCTGAAGCCGGAGAGGGACGGGGAGGGCGCGCGGTGTTCATGGATGAGGGCCATGAGGGACTCTACTCATCAGAACAACCCACCAACGGAGAGCCCTAATAGGCTGGCTACCTGCCACAAGGAAGATACATAACTGAGTCAACGACTGGTAAAAGTTCACACTGACGTAGTGGTTTGGAAATGTCCACCCCTTCTATTATTATTTTCATTTCAATCATTTTGCAACCCCTTTCTATATGGTGTATATTTTCTAGGTTTTGACAAACTACCCAAAGGGTAGAGACTGTCAATGGACACAATGACCTCTGTGAAGGGAGCAAGATACCTTCTTTTTTAAAGTCTCTTGGGGTTCAGTAAATGTCACACAAAAAAGCACTGAGTCACACTGAGATGAATTCACAACCTTAAGGGTAATATTTTAGATGCCTCACTCTCACTCTGTCTGTCTACCTATTTCATAGGCAGTGTGACCTATGAAGACATAAATCTAGCAAATACCCTACTACTATTTTAATCCCTACAAATCCAAATCTTAATATTCAAGTATAACAGTCTTAGTTATTATTTTGTTTATAATTCTGTTTGTAACAAGAGTCAAATGAATTAGTCTACTCTAGGTTATAGAATAATCACTTCATAGCCACTCAATAATAAAAAATGTACCATTTGGACAAACTTTTGTAAACCCAAGTTTACTAAGAATGTTGGACATTCCAGAGACACATCATTGCATTCATAGTCAATTAATTTCCTCCATTATATTTTTTAAATGTCTAGAGTTAACTTTACTTAAGTCAACAACCATTATGATTATTATTTTTCAATAAAGTATTTACACCAAAAGAGCAATGAAAAAACACTGCTATGGGGATGAGATGCAGTTGTTAGGTTATATAGGTCTTTTTTTTTAATTCACAAAAAATATATAGGCTATATTACTTTATAAATATAAATATTGTATGACAAACAATGTGGTCTGTTTTACATTTTGATCTCAACATCATTATCATTTTGTGACATTACAAAACAATCATGTTTCACATGAGCAATCATAGACTATCCTTATAATATTGGCATGATGATATAAAATAATTATTTCATAAAGTTATCTACATCTGTTTATAGGCTATAGCAGAACAGTCTGTGAGGCAAAATAGGTAACAAGTTGAACATGGATGTCTAGGCTACATTAGGCTAATGTGTAAATCTAACAAATATACAATAAAAAATAAAAACAATTTAGTTATAAAAAAGGAGCAGGAATTAACGAACCAAGCCTTCATCATAAAACATGAAGTCTTGAAAAATGATCCTCGTTACAGAACTAGCGCATATACATCTGCTGTCTGGAAATACACATCACCTCACACTGACATAACAACATATCATTCACATGCGACTGATTCTGTGACTAAATAATGTCCCCACTTAATTTATTTCGAGGCATCAGCTGCAGGAATTGCAGCGGATCGCTACGGCCGTAGCCTAATAAGCGTAGTAGCCTACAGTGAACGTAGCCTTCAGTACGGTGTAGCCTATGCATCAACGGTTCTCCTGCTGTTGTGATATTGAGAATCAGTGCGTCGTCACATGTCCACACTGTTAAGGTTAAAATTTTACTCTGCCTATTTGGCTGCCGTTTGCTGTCGATCAACATATAACATGTAACATGCTATAACTAGCTCCCCATCGGCAACCTCTACCGTATTAATGACAGCCACCTGCTCATCACTTCAAAATGCTTTAAATGTTGCTTACCTCAATGGCGAATAGTGACGTCCATCGCTGTGAGTTGCACGTAGTAATCCACGTTGTATTTGAGTAGCCTAGGTTTATTTTATACGTTGTTCTAACGTTTACCAATTTGATTACCGGTATTCCACTTCTACGCGTTTGTTGGTTTAATCTGCCCACGACCGCTTCTCGGATCTCGACATCCAGTGAGGTTTAAAGCCAATAATTATCTACCATGCCTCCCGTCTGTCTGCACAATTTACCTGCATTTAGTATTCGCCTCCTACTCTACCAGATGTTATATTATTGTCTTGTGTAATACAATACAATCTCGACAAGGTTTAGCCTTCGAAGTCGATCTCACCTATGTTAAGAGGACGGGAGAGGGGCGTGATGTTGTGACAGAAATCGAGATGCTATGGTGCGATGAGGAGGAGGAGGAGGA
>JAOEGT010089943.1:12500-14105 GCA_025447795.1 Speoplatyrhinus poulsoni | reverse complement strand
TGACCCACCCTTCATGACCATAGGTGAGGGTAGGAAAAAAAATTGCCCGGTAGATCGAGAGCTTTGCCTTCCGGCTCAGCTCTCTTTTCACCACAGTGCGGTAAAGCGATTGCAATACCGCTCCCGCTGCTCTGATTCTCCAACCAATCTCTCGCTCCATAGTCCCCTCACTCGCGAACAAGACCCCGAGGTACTTAAACTCCTTCCAGGTTACTATTTTCTGGCCCACCCAAAAAAATCCTGAATGGAGAAATTATGAAATACAATTTAACGGTCTAACTCTACAATAAAATACATAGTTAACAGTGTTCTTACAAGTTTAAAGGAATGGATTTCTTACATATGTAAAGTATTTCCAAGTAAATCTCTATTTGCTTTACACAATCTTTAAACACTTTAGAAAACCACGTTATAAATCATACAATATCATTGCGCATAATGCAAAGGGGTTTGACTCCCATCTGATTTTACAAGTATTAACGGCGCGGGGTTAACACCGGACGTTCTCATGCAGGCGTCCAAAATTCTGCAGTTTCCCTGGTCTGAATAAGTCGCTAAATTTGTCGCTAGTCGCTCTTTAGAAATAAAGTCGCTAAGAGGGTCTGAAAAGTCGCAAAATCTAGTGACAAAGTTGCTAAGTTGGCAACACTGCTTCCCGGTCCCCCAGCAGATATGTCCCCAGGTCTAGCAGCAATGACGGTGGGCTGTGACTCGGGGGGATCTGGGTGACTGAAGCCGCTCTTTGGGGCCGCACTGGTCCGACGATGCCCTGGCATCCAGAGCGAGAGAGAGAGAGAGAGAGAGAGAGAGAGAGAGAGAGAGGAGGGGAGAGATAGAGAGGGGGGGAAAGGGGGAGCTAGGGAGTTAGGGAGAGAGAGAGACTAAAATGTGTTTATTTTCCGCACATTATTCAAATGCAGGAACATACCACAGTACGGGAGCCTGTGAGATAGTCTGTGATGTTATGCAATGATCCTGACCTTAGGATGAAAGCTACATTCACTGCGGTACACGACCCATAACACACTGCCACACTGAGATTGCTGACGGTTTGAGTGAGATCGCCGGATAAGCCAAAACCGTTCCCGAATCTGCACTGTAGGTGTGTGTGTGCATGTGCATCTAACGTGGCTGAACATGACTAGGCAGGGGAAGCCCGAAGCGGCAGATGTGTGTATTCCAGGTCCCGCAGACCACCTTAAAGGGCGGTGTTTTCTTTATGGCATCGGGCAGTTCTCTTTAATGAGCCATGATATGAACACCCCCCCTTCCCCTCCTTCCTCCCCAATCATCACCATGCCGCCCAACCGCTGTGTCGTCAAGGCGTGGCGTGTTCGAAGGCAGCGTCAGGTATAGGCGTGTAAAGATACCGCGATGCGTGACATTAATAAACAGCAGTCCGTTGAGGTGGATGATTAACTGTGGAAAGTCCAGACAAGATTAGGTTAGACTAAACCCTCACACACACACGCACACACACACACGCGCACACACACAGTCATTTATTATTTCTTGCATTCGCGTGTGTGTGTGTGTGGTCATGTACACACAAATCCCTCTACACCCTGCGCACTCTGTCCTGAGCTTAACCTGTGTGTTGCCATC
>JAOEGT010089943.1:0-10000 GCA_025447795.1 Speoplatyrhinus poulsoni | reverse complement strand
ACAGTATGTGTCGTCAAACTTGAAGATAACGGGCAAAATTCTGTTTGGGTGACTATCAAATTTAAATGAAATAAGTGGAATAAACATTTATTTTAACACGCAAACAATCAAATCCTTCTGCACCTCTCCACGGCCTGTGTCTTCATCATGCTCAGATTAATCTTGCCGGCAAAACCGACATTGCATCGCAGTTTTCATACATTCAACAGAATAGGTAATCACTCTCTCCTTACTCCTCTCCTCCCATATGTTTGCACGACACTCCCAATCTCCCCTCGACCCTCCCATGATGAATAGGAAAACGCAATTTGCGGTCCTGTGTTCCTTCAGCAGGAAGAATAGAGTTGTAGCCATGTGCGTGCCATTCGTACATACAATGCTATGTTTTTAGGCGCAAAGTGCAATGAAATTATGCCTAAAATGGGCGCTAACACGGTTGTACATGAGGCCCATTATGTAATTCAGCTTTGATATTTTTGATTTACAAAAATTGAATATCAGCCTTTTGATTGTGGTTGTTAAACTGCTTAAACTCTCTCCTTAGTTAACTTGTTGTTTTGTATCAACACTAACGCTAATAATTCTCCCTATTGACATTATTTTAAAAGCTTTTTTACATACTGTCTTAACATAATAATAAAAGAGGTGACTTAACTCACTACAGTGTAAATTTAACCAAGCTCTCTTCCCGGCCGTGACATTCTCTGTTGCTACCGCCGACCACCTTATTGTTTAAACGGAAGGCTTCCCCTCTTGACAGGCTATGCCAACAATACTTAATCAGCACAAGAGCCTCGTCTTGAACGGTGAGCCGGTAAAAGCCTTCTCCACTTCCTGCCTGCCGAGCTCTCGCTTATTGGGAGGCATTGTGTGTTTGCCTTCGTGGGGAATGGTGGTGGGGGGGTGGGTGTTTAGCGTGCCTCGGCCGCCGGTACACTTAAGCCTTGCTAATCCCATCGCCAGGGCAACCTTCACCTGTATGGCTGGCCTGCATGCATTCATGAGCGGAGAGGGTTGCAGTACATAGACAGAAGCACTGGACAGGTAAAGGTCAGGTGTGTGTGTGTGTGTGTGCGTGTGTGTATGTCAAACATTGTCTGTCTGCTAACATAGAGGTCCTTCTTACGGGCAGGCCTATTGTCACAACAGTCTTCTTGGTAAAATCTCACATATGGTGGGGTTCTATTTTGCAGCCGTCTTGGTAAAATCTCCCATACGGTGGGGTTCTGTTCGGCAGCCATCTTGGTAAAATCTCACATACGGTGGGGTTCTGTTCGGCAGCCATCTTGGTAACATCTCCCATACGGTGGGGTTCTGTTCGGCAGCCATCTTGGTAACATCTCACATACGGTGGGGTTCTGTTCGGCAGCCATCTTGGTAAAGCCTCACATATGGTAGAGTTCTATTCGGCAGCCATCTTGTTAACGCCTCACATACATTCTGTTGGATTCTTTAAGCAGTCTTGTTTCTTCTCTGGCGTGTGTCTGCTGACTGCGATTCTTCCCAACCTGCAGTACCAGCTGTTTAAAATTCAGTACAGGATTGCCTCACATTCACCCGTTGACGCACACACATTTATACACCGATGGTGGTGGCAGCCATGCAAGGCTTCATTTGACCACCGGGGGGGCAGGGTTATGTGCCTTGCCCAGGGACATCTTGACACTTTCCCCAGGAGGCAATGGGATTTGATCTACCACAATGGCGCCAAACACCTTCATTTGACCACAGCTGTCAGCAAGGCGATCGCCTTCCCTGTTTCTGCCCCCTCCTCTGCTATCAGTCATTGTGCCGGGAGGCTAATGGCCCGTGCTAAGCAGGCTATATGCCTCGACGACGCCGCCATTACAAACATGGCCGTCATATACGGTGATTGATAACGTGGACCCTGTTGCAGCATCGCCATCAACTTCAGGGTGAAGCTCCTTGGTCCAGCATAGCTAACACTAGATAGCCAAACTAACAGTTGGCTAATGGTGCTATCAGAGCCATGGAAAGAGAGAGAGTTGCGCCAACGGAAATTCGACATTTTCAACGGTCACATGGTTCGCGGAGACGCAAAACTGTTCCAGGAAGTGCTTGGTGGGCTATTAGAATCGATATATACAGATATATAACTTCATTTTTTGGTAATTAGTAGTCACTAAATGCACAAAATTAAAAGTTACTTTTAGTATTTGTGACAAAATTTCGGGAACTATTTTGAGTCTCCGCAATCTGCCATTTTTGTGGAAAAAAAAGTTTCCATTGGAGTAAACGGAGTTGACGCAACTCTGTCTTTACATGGCTCTGGTTCCTTTGAGGTTGTGTGAAATCTAATAAAGATGTTGTAGCTAGGATTTTTAGAGCTATACACACACATTTCTTGTCACATATAAAGCAACAGATAAAGCTGGTTTTATTCGCTTGTGTTTAACCATATAGTCTGCAATGGGCAGATTCTACACCTATTTTTACATCGTTGCGTTTTGTATTGTTCGCCTCCCACCGTGCTTGAAGGAGATGTCGGGCCGTGGACACTTGATGGCGGTGTCTTGTGTGTGACAAAAACGGAAGCCAATGGCACAGTCAGTGTGGAGGGGTGAAGGGGTCACCTGAAGGTCGGTGAAAGGTCAAACCGGGGGGGGGTCACAAAGCTTCCAACGGGGCCCAGTATGTGTGGCAGAGGGCTTTGTCTTGTGCGCACATAGTGCATAGTGCACACAGTGTTGTAGCAAGCTGTTAATCGGCCTTAAAGGTGGAGTCAGTGATTGTAAATGAGTAAAATGTAAAAAGGGAACATAAACAAAGTGGTGCAGACCGCACACAACAACAGTATCCCAGCCTTGGCCATTAGTGTTCAAATTGGGTGGCAAAGGTTCTGAGGAAGAACCAACCGTATGGCAGTGAAGTTTTCAGATAATATATCTTGTTGTTGTTGAGTGTGCGTGCAGATCACCTGGTGTTTTGATTTAGTTCAAACATCAACAATCTTTCCCCAGCATCCCTGACTCTGTTTTTAAAGGAATATTGAACATTTTACAGTAATACTGCCGATAAATAAACTTCTTATACCAAAATACCTTTGTTGATGAGCATTGATGATATTAATTTATATGAAGGTAAGGACGTTAAGCAGGTCATGCTAGTAGCTAGGTCAGCTGCTAATATAGTATGTAATTTAACATACTTTTTAAGGAATCTTTTTTTCCCCCACTTCTGTTCACATCTGTGAATCGGCCATCTGCTTCAGGAAAGCGCGAGCGACTTTAAAAGTTGACTTCGACCTGATAAGACCATGATGATCTGTCTGCTATACCATGAGAGGCATGCTCGCTGAAGGGGGAGCGGAGAAGGTGGCTGTGGTCCATCTCACCTCATTAGGAATTCATAGGCAGATTAACCCCCCCGATCCTCCTAATACTTACATGATAGTGTCATTTCTTCCCTGTGGCCGCCCCCGTGTGTGTTTAGCATTCAGCTGGTTGCGGGAGATGCTAGCACCCGGGTGAATGCACGCGGCGACCTCAGGGACCTTAGTGGAAGGCCCTAATCTGGGCCGACTGACCCCCGGGACGATTGTTGCCGAAGGATAGATTAGCTCTGGGGAGAGACACGGAGATGGCGCAGGCAGAGAGATTAGTCGTGTTCCAGGCAATAGGAGGACCACACACTGACAATGTAAACCACTGCCACTGTGGGACTCATTGTCTCTGAAACACTTCTATACCACCCCCCCACCCACTACCCCTCTCCACCACCGCCAACAAACCTGGACTCAGGCCCCTTTTGATTGGCACTTGTCAGAGCTGGAAGAGAGGCCTGACGTGGGGGGGGGGGGGGGGGGCTTCGATAAAGGAGCCATGAAAGGGAAATCCTCCCCATGAATAATAATCAGGGAAGGATTTTCCCTCTTTCATTCATTCATTCCTTCTCCTCTCATGGCTTCCCTCCATTTGGACATTCTTGGGCGAGGTACGAGTTGGGGGGGGAAAGGAGGCTCTGGGTGGCATCGGTGAATGGTGGCATCGCACCGATTGTCCCGAGCGGTGCTCATCCCTTTCTCAAACACACAAAGAAAGACATACAAGGACGACCTGTTCCTGGTGCGCTGGGTGTTTAGTAGCCCGCTGTGCGTGTGTGTACGTGCATGTGTGCGTGTGTGTGTGTGTGTGCGCTCGCCCATTGTCTTCTGTGGCCTTTTCCAGATCAGCGGAGGGATTTGACTCGGCCGCTCGCAGCCAAATCCAGCTATCTGCTGTGTTCAGATGCTGTGGTTGTTATGGTAACCTGCTCTGTGCTTGTTTAAGGTGGCTCTTGTTGCCAGCTTGAGCTGACCAGTAATCACTGCCGCACATTCGCGGATTAGGCGGTGGCACAGGTTAGCATGGGACGCTCCCAGAAGGACCGGGAACAGATCCTGCATCATTCATTATTCCAGACGTGCTCCTAAACCCTGCTTAAGAGAAACACACGTGTACTTTCTCTGAGATAAAACTTGAAAGAGTTCAGATGCTTTGTTGGTTATTTTTCTTTTGGCAATATTGAAATTATTTTTGGACGATATAACTTTATATATTCAGTGACACAGCCTTTTCATTGGATTAGAGGTGAATGAGTGACTTCACATATGGAAACCTAATAACTTGCTGTTTCATGTTGCTAATTGCTACTTTTTTTCGGATGGACTTAAAGGTTTATGCATCTGAACTGTTCATCTTCTTGATTTGAATTTGCTTTGGCAATACATTTATAAAACCTTTTTTCCTTATCAAACATTGTCATTGATGAATAATTCAGATTTGTTGCGTGGTGTGTATGAGATCAAAAAAATGGAAAACTTCTCAGAGTGATGAATTCTGATGTCGGAAAGACGAATAATCTCGCCCCCTCCCCCGTCCCTGTGGCGACGCTGATGTCTCCGTGGCAACGGGGATGTGACAGCGTGTGCAGTGTGGCGGGTGGCGGGCATGTCACCTGAGACACGACTCCATCAATCTGGCTCCGCTGACCTTTCACCTCCGGCAGGATAAATGAATGCGGCCGAGCTCTGTGGGCGCGGGCAGCCATCGTTCCACTCCGCCTGTCTGTTTTTCTCCTCATAACGAATGATCTCTCCCCCAGATGTCGTGCGTGTGAGATATTGCTCAGGCTCACACAGAAGGAGGATCCCCCCCCCCCATTTCCTAAACCTCAAGCCTTCGTTGATGAGCGTCTTTGTCTCTGGGCCGCGGGCAAACCCGTAAGTGCATTGTGTGGACCGCTCATTCGCAGATAATGGAATGCCTAATTGGCCTGTCGTAGTGGGACAATTAGGCTACCCTTGCTCATAGGCTAGGGCAGTAACTACTGAAGAGCCGGGACGTGGGCATCTAGGAGAACCTTGTTTATTTGAAGATTAGTAAAAAGTCTTCCAGTTCACCTAAAGTTACCATGTATGACCCTGTCTGCCACTAGATGTCGCACTAGAGCGCCAGCATCCCAGACCAAAACAAATGCTTTGTGAAACACACACACACACACACACACACACCTCCCAGCAGAGGAAGAGTCCCGGCTACGGGGAGGTTGGTAACAAGCGTAGCGCCACCTGCAGGTGGAAGGCCTGGCGCTTTGAAGGAAAACATCCAGTGGATGGAGGAGAGGAAACCAAGTGTGTTGGACATGATGTCCAAGTTTCCTCTAGGTCAGTGTTCCCCAACCCTGGTCCTCGGGGAACGCTGCCCTGCATGTTTTAGGTGTTGCGTTGCTCCAACACAGCTGATTCAAATGAATGGCTCGGTAGAATCCTGATAACGAGCCATTCGTTTGAATTAATTGTTAATTCCAGGTGAGAGTGGCTTGACTGAATTTATTTATAGTGACACATTCGTAAAAGTGACAAAACACTTTTGTTCTTTAAGTAACAGACGCTGTTCAGAGTGTAGAACAGAATACATTTAGAGCTTTGGCAGACTTGCTATCCGATGCGACTTACAATTAGTCCATTTGATTGATTAGACCACCATAAGGAACTGGGAGTGGGTTGATTCGACGTTAACTCAAGAATAATATATTTACACACACACACACACCCATAAAATGCATTTTTCTTTTTAAAGAAAAATCAAATTTTGTAAATATTAACCACCAAGTCAGTCCTATTATTACGTATACAGCTCAACAAAAACTTTTTAGGGTGCAGTTACTTTTACTCAGAGAAACGCGTCCTCTTGAGCACACTGGGGTACACACAGACGCTCTCCTCTCGACTCCTCTGCAGTGGGTCTAAACGACCTTCCTTTAGCTTCTTAGTGTCTCATTTCAGCCACGCAGCCATTGTGGACGTTTCTGGGGAGAGGACCCTTGTTGCCATGACAACACTGGTGCCACAGCTCGGGTCAAGGCTGAGGGGCGTGGCCATGAACACGGGGTCACACGGACCCTTGATTGAGGCTGATTGGGTGGGTTGGTCGAGCCACTAATCACCCAAGGAGGAGGAAGAGCGTGGCAGAGAGGCTGTGTGTGTGTGTGTGTGTCTGTGTGTGTAATGGCATGTGTGTGTGATGGTGTGTGTGTGTGTGTGTGTGTGTGTGTGTGTGTGTGTGTGCAATGGCATGTCTGTGTGATGGCGTGTG
Source organism: Speoplatyrhinus poulsoni (assembly GCA_025447795.1). Taxonomy (NCBI): domain Eukaryota; kingdom Metazoa; phylum Chordata; class Actinopteri; order Percopsiformes; family Amblyopsidae; genus Speoplatyrhinus; species Speoplatyrhinus poulsoni. The sequence continues at coordinate 3,404 of JAOEGT010089943.1, read as the reverse complement.
TGTGTGTGTGTGTGTTTTTGTGTGGACGATGGTGTGTGTGTGTGTGTGTATGTGGGTGATAACGTGTGTGTGTGTGCCACATATCCAACAACAACAACTGTTAGGGAGATGTGGCACACACACACACACACGTTAGAGTCTAACACCGTGTCTATTCATTAGGCTCTAAAAGCTTCTAATTGGTCATAATTGTCCCCCATGTATATACACAGTGAGCTGCTATAGGGACAACCTCAAAAGATCACTCCTCTGCTTTTGCTCCCTCTGTGGCTTTATTTACCACAACATGACAAATAAACACTTAACTAGGGGACTAAACACTTAACTAGGGGACTAAACAAGAAAACACCAACTAAACAATGTAAACGGTATCTCAACTCAAAGACAACAGCTTAACAACATAAACGGCATCACAACTCAATGTACGTGTATCATTATCCAATCATTACGATATATTATTTTTATGATAACATAAAACAGTCATAATAAACGTATCGTAATCTGACATACAGTAGCAGTGGTGATGTTCGGACTATACACTGCGCCGGGGGGGCGAGGTTGTCTCAGCAAGTCTCTGATGAGTGCCCCCCACCACACACACACACACACACCTTAGCCCCGCCCACTGAGCAGTGCTGTACAGCACGTCCTAACGTGTGCATGTTTCGTTGTTGGGGGTCAGGAGGTGGAGGGAAGGGGGGTGGGCGTGGTCTCCAGTGTCTTTATGTAACGTCTGTTTGCCCAGCGGCCTCCTGTGTTTGTTTACCAGCGGCGCAGAATGGCTGGGCAAACAAACAGCCAGCCCATTGACGAGCACCAGCGTGCAGCAGCTCCCGCTGTACGCAACGCTCAAGCTGCACAGAGCAGGCAGCGGAGTGAGTCTGTCAAAGGGTCTATTATGCGGTGTCCAAACAGAAAGGGCCCTCCACAATGGCCCTTATTAATGGCACAATGTGGAGGAGAGGCAGGGCCATAATAAGGCATGATGTTGTTTTGCCAGATAACCCCTAGGAGATCAGATACAGCAGGTGACTTGGGGGGGGGGGGGGTTATCAGTGTGGATCTTGTTTTTGCGGTGGTAAGTGTTTGCGAAGGCGTGCGTGTGCAGGCCTGTGTATAGGATGTGTGTGTGCGTGTGTGTCTGTGTACGTGCGTAGGATTAATGTACATGTGTGTGTATACATGTGTATAGGATGTGTGTGTGCGTGTGTACGAGTGTGTCTGTGTGTACGTGCGTAGGATTAATGTACAGGTGTGTATACATGTGTATGATCAATGTACAGGTGTGTAGGATCAATGTACATGTGTAGAGGATCAATGTACATGTGTGTGTACGTGTGTAGGATCAATGTACATGTGTGTAGGATCAATGTACAGGTGTGTGTACGTGTGTAAGTTGTATGCATGTGTGTAGATGTTTATGTACATGTGTGTGTGTATACAGTAAACTGTGTATATGGGTATACAATTGTGTGTGTGTGTGTGTGTGTATACAGTAATGTGTGTGCGTGTGTGTGTGTGTATGTGCCTTAAGTGTGTGTGTGTGTAGGCTTGTGGCTTGTGGTGACGCCTGCGTGCAGCTAGAGCCAGAAGTGTGTCTGCTGCACGTGCCTGTGTTTGTCTCAACCCCCCCCCCCGATGCCCGGACGTTTAGAGAACTTTCTTTTAGAGAAAGTGAGTAGGCGGGTCATGTGACTACTGAGCAGCAGCGACAACGAGTTTGCTGCCTATTGTTACGCTCAAAAGCATTTCTCCACCAGGCATGTTTAGCCCGTATGGCAAAATAGCTTTTATGAATGATTTACACACATTTATATGGTTTGTCAGAAATGAGGAAATCTATAAATTCAATATATGGGAATAATGCACACACTCACATCTCATAAATCTCATAACATTTTCAGTTTGAGCAATAATTGTAGTACGACGTTAAGACATAATAGTGGAAATACACTCTTGACATTTACTGTAGATTAAGGTATTTTAGAAACATGTATATAAAAGTACAGTATTCACCTCCTGTGACTCATAATACAGTCATTGTTTGTCATTATGCATTCCACCATACAGTGCATCCAGTCATTTATATTATCTAGCACTAGTTTTTATATAAAACAAATACTTTTACTCTGATGTTTCTTTGGCACCTAAATCATCTTGCAAAATGCTGTGTGTGTGTCAGCGTGTGTGTGCATGCGTGTGTGCACACACACATTTGAGAGTGATTCGCTGTTGAATCAACATGGGTGAATCAACATTGACTGTTTTCCAACAAGCTCCACGGGTCCTCCCGCTGCTCGTTAAACGTCGCCCTGTGTCAGATGCTGAATCATGGCTTCATCAGATAAGATGTCAATCTTATCTGCTCTGCTATGGCCCCACACCTCCTCATTCTATACTATTGTGACACGACAAGCTTGCTTGGTTTATAGGACCTTTGTGTTCAAACGTCTTATCTTGCAGCGAGCTACAGTATATAGGCTGCACTTCACAGTATGTTAGGGACTTGCTTTGGCCTTTGGCTCCTTGTTTAGAGGCCGCATATAACAGCGCTTAGTAAATGGAAGTACAGGCCTTCTACTACTGTAGAACATTACCCAAGAACAAGCCTATGTTTCTCATATAGACCGCCTTGAGCTTGGTTAGAGATTGGTTATACACTGCAAAAACTATATCTAACTTAGTGTGATAATCTTGTTTTTAGATTTAAAATCTAGTTGGACTGGTTTCTAATATAAATGGCTTATCTAGTGACTTAATTTAAGTAAATGTGCACTTAATTTAAGAAATGTTATCAAATGAATTTCACTTACTGCACTGGCAGCCAGTTTTGCTTGAGTTAAACATTAGTAGTAAGCTCATAACTAATATATTTGCACTTATATTTGATAGGGAATTTTTTTTGATCGGGTAAGAGATATTCGCGGAATATGATAAAAAAGTGTATTGGATTAGAATCACTGACTCCACCTTTAGCTCTGTGTTTATCTGTTTGTGTGCGTTTGTGTGCGTGTGCGGTTATATCTGGGGTGCTTGTATAGTATGTGTGTGTGCGTGTGTCTGTGTGTGCGTGTGTGTGTCTGCGTGTGTATGTGTGTGTGTGTGTGTGTGTGTGTGTGCGTGCGTGCGTGTGTGTGTGTGTGTGTGCGCGTGTGTCTGTGTGTGTGTAGATGTGTGTGTGTGTGTGTGTGTGTGAACAGTTTGTGTCATCTTGATGTTATTTGTGCTCAGATCAGAGAGTTTCTGACCAATAATTCAGAGTTGGACTCATCATCACCTTCATCATCATCATCATCATTGTCATCATCCCCACCATTCCTCCTCCTGCTACTGGATCACCACGGCCTGCCCCCCTTCCCCCCCTTCCCCCACAGACATCCCCCCCCTTGATTGACATTTCCTTC